>JBBPDA010000025.1:1309975-1328202 GCA_037974385.1 Arnoldichthys spilopterus | reverse complement strand
TGCCCGGGCTGGGACTCGAACCTGAGACCTTCAGGTCTCAAAGGCAGTGTCCTAACCACTAGGCCACCACTGCCCACTATTTTTTTTTTATTTAATCTGTAATTTATCTGTTATATGAGGTTAAGTGTAAGTGAGGTAGGTCTTTCTGGTTTTGGTGCTGGGAGCTGGGGAAGCCATCTACTATATGGGTAAGCACCACATGGGTCTTCTTTTTCTTCCTCTTGCAAGTGTATCTGTGGTCAAGCAGCAGTAGACTGACATTAAGGTTGCTTTGGCTTTGACCCATAGCCCTTTGTGCTTTTAGATGTAAGTTCAAGGCATTAATCATTAATTTAAAATTCCTTTATATTCTCATATTCCCATATTCTCATTGTCAGATATCTGGTTAGCTATTATTGTTAACGTAGGTATATTGCTAATGGTCTTTTTGGTATTTTCCCTTCCACCTTAAGTAGTGCAGCAGTCAGAATACAGCGCTTCTCTCTCTCTCTCTCTCTCTCTCTCTCTCTCTCTCTCTCTCTCTCTCTCTCTCTCTCTCTCCCTCCCTCTCTCTCTCCCCTCTCCCCGCTCTGTTGAGCTGCCCCGCGGAGATATCAGTCATCCTGCCCGATTCTGCTATCTGGACCAGCCTGACCCACCCTGATACCCTCTTACTGGTTGAAGTTTTTGTGGCTTTTAACCCACTCACTCCTGCTGAGGAGCCCATATGAACAGCCCTAGCCGCCAAAGAACTGATCTAAAATCATCATGTCACCTGTTCAAGTAACTGCTGCTGTGCATTTATAGAGAGAATTATTATTATTATTATTTTTATTTATTTTATTTATTCTTTTCTCCTTTCTTTTCTCTTGTTTGTTATTGCTATCCGGTGTTGACCAGAGGAGAATGGGCTCCCCCTTCTGAGCCTTGGTTGCTCCCAAGCCGCTCCTTTGGTTTGCTCTTTGGGGGCTCGGACCCGGTTTCTGTAAAGCTGCTTTGTGACAACGTCAGTTGTAAAAAGCGCTTTAAAAATAAACTTGACCTGATTTGATATACTGGAGTATTCCTATTTTTTTTTTAATCAGCCCTAAAAACCTGCTCATTAAAATGGGCTGCTCTTGAATCTCGAATTCACAGCTTAAGTAGCAAACTTGAAATAAAAAAAATTGCTTTAAGCTTTGGCTTCTACCAAATCTGGATTTTTTTCAGGGCTCAATTATAAGTTAATCGTGTTAGGAAACAAAATGTCACATGGATTAATCTGAAGATCCACTGATTTGACCACCCTTGCTGTTACTGATTGACATTTCATTCTTGAAGATTATGATTAATCACTTTTCTGATTCATTCATGCTCTTTCTAATCTATACTCTGCCTAAAACATGCACACTCACTGATGATGAGAGGTAAGTTTTCTCTCATGTTGGCATTCTTACGTATATTTGTGTCAATAATGTTTTGTGTTCACGAGAAATACGTGTCTCCTGCCTCTGTAATTCACTTCCTTAAAGAGACAATGTCAAATTGTTTATGTGCTGTGTGAGGTGTTCTATTTCCTTCCACTCTTCTGGGAAGCTTTTCACAAGATTTGGAAGTGTGTCTGTGGAAATATGTGTCCCTTCATTTAGAAGCGCATTTTTGAGGCCAGGTACTGATGTTGGTTAACAATCTCCTTTCTAGTTTATCCCAAAAGTTCAATGGGGTTGAGGTCAGGGCTGTGTCAATCAGTTAAGTTCTTCCAGACAAAACTCACTCAAACCCAGACTCTTTTGTCAGACTGCCAGACAGAGGAGCATGATTCTTCACATCGCAGAACAGGTTTGCATTGCTCCAGTGTTGAGTGGCAGTGTGCTTTACATCATTCTGTCTGGTGCTGTGTGACGTCAGACTTGCATGCAGCTGCTCAACCATGGAGTCACTGAAGCTCCTAGTGCACTGATGAGTTTCTGAGGTTCCCAAATGCTTCCAATTTGCAAAAATACCACTTACAGTTGGCCATAGAATATCTATCAGGGAAGAAATTTCAAGAACTGTTTTTTTTGCAGAGATGGTGTCCTTTGACAGTAAAATGCTTTAATTCAGTTAAAGCACTCAGTCTAGTTCTTTGGAACCACACATTCTTTCACACACATTTGTAAACCTGTCTGCATGGTTGGGTGCTTGATTTATACACCTTTTGCAATGGGTGTTGCTTAAACACCTGAATAAATTGATTACGAGGTGTGTTCCAATAGTGTGGGTGTGGGTGTGTGTGTGTGGGTGTAAGTGTGTGTGTGTGCGTACTGTACTTTCTATGTATACATTTACCTTACCTTCTGCTTTTTGTTCTGTGTAAGGAAACGTTTGTGCCTGTAGAACTTCGTTGTAGCCATAGTCAGTTACTTTCAGTACAAATCGCCCATCCACCACACAGTTACGGGACTTGAGTCGCCCATGACACACACCTCTGTGATGAAGATACTTCATGCCCTAACAAATGATGATTAAGGCAAAATTAGTATTCTGTAGCAGCTAAAGTGGGCTGCTGGATTGCTACACCATGTTGTACAGTTTCATCATGTAGTTATGTTTACTCTGCATGTACTCAAGTTGTGGGATGTAATCTTTCCTAAGTACATTTCAAATTATACTAAATATTAATTAATATATATATATATATATATATATACACACACAGCAAAAGGTTGTATATTTATTTTTACAAAGTTTGCTTCTTCAGTTTTTATGATGGCAATTTATATATACTCCAGAAGTCCATCTTTGCCATGAAAATGAACTTTCACTGCATTTCCACTGCATTTCAACCCTGCCAGAAAAGGACCTGCTGACCTTTTTCAGTGATCCTCTTATTAACACAGGTGAGAGTGCTAACGAGGACAAGGCTGGAGATCACTCTGTTAAGCTGATTGAGCTAGAATAGCAGACTCAATGCTTTAGAAGGGGGTAGGTGCTTGAAATCATTGTTCTTCCTCTATTAACCATGGTTACGTGCAAGGAAACCTTTGCAGTCATCATTGGTTTCCACAATACGGGCTTCACAAGCAAGGATACTGTTGCTAGTAAGACTGCACCTAAATCAACCATTTATCGGATCATCAAGAACTTCAAGGAGAGCGGTTCAACTGTTGTGAAGAAGGCTTCAGGGCGCCCAAGAAAGTCCAGCAAGCACCATGACCGTCTTTTAAAGTTGATTCAGATGCAGGATTGGGGCATCACCAGTGCAGAGCTTGCTTAGGAATGGCAGCAGACAGGTGTGAGTGCATCTGTATGCGCAGTGAGGGGAAGACTTTTGGAGAAAAGACCTGGTGTCAAGAAGTGCAGCAAAAAAAGCCACTTCTCTTCAAAAAAGTCCCATCAGGGACTGACAGAAATCCAAAAAAGCAAAAGGTACAGGGATTGGTCTGTTGAGGACTGGGGTAAAATAATTTTCTCTGATGAATCCCCTTTCCAATTGTTTAGGGCATCTGGGAAAAAATGGGAGCACTACCATCAGTCCTGTGTCATGCCAACAGTAAAGCATCCTGAAACCATTCATGTGTGGGGCTGCTTCTCAGCCAAGGAGTGGGCTCAATCACAAAGAATGGTACCAAAACATCCTCCACATGCAACTTCTCTCAACCGTCCAAGAACAGTTTGGTGAAGAGCATTGCCTTTTCCAGCATGATGGAGGACCGTGCCATAAAGCAAAAGTGATACCCTAATCCCTGTGGTCAATCCCAGGGCGATTTGCAGAGTTCATGAAAAAGAAGGGTCCTGCCCCGGGCACCATTGAGGTACCCCTGAGGAAGGTACTGTCCCACTATACTGCACCACATCTTGGAAGTCACTTTGGATGAAAGCATCAGCCAAATGAATAAATGTAAATGTATAAATGTAAAATGTAAATGTATACTTTAGTTACCATAGAAACATTTGACAAAATGGTTTAAAAACACTGAAGCTGCAAACATGAAAACCAATTCAAAAAACAAGTTTTTTTTTATATTTAACTATATTTAATATTTACTTTTAGAATTACTTTACCAATCATAAAGACGCAGCAGTAATTACTGCTTTGATATACCTTAATAAGGTCCAATAACAGGGAAGACTTGAACATCCAGTCCAGTTTAACATCATCATTCCGAAGTAAGTCCTCCAGACTTCCACGAGAGCAGAACTCAGTCAATATGGCGAAGACACCACAGTCAAGGAAGAACCCCAGGAATGAGTTCAGGTTCTCATGACGGATGTCCTTCATCTGTTTGGCCAACAGTTTGTGTCAGCAGATCTCAAAGACATACTGGAAGACGTGCTAATATATCAGTCAAAGAAATATACCAGTTCAAAGACATCACTTGTTTTTGGATTGATAGAGCCAAAGTGTCCATCCGGGAGCCTCTTCAACCAAACCCAGTCACCCTGTGTAAAGCATTTTTAAAATTTATATTAATTAAAAAAATAACAAGAATATATATTTCCTTGACTAACTAAAAATGGAATAAATGTGAATTCAGATTAAAATACCTCAAATATAGCCACATTTGAGTTTTCATAGTTGGGCTCAGTGCCACTGGAAGCGGAGAGTGATGAATTCATTCCACCATTCATATCTGACAAGCGTCTCTCCAGGTCAGCTTTACTGTCCTCGAAACTCACCTTCTAAACCACATCAATTAAGAGTTGTAACTGCAGACAGTTCTCAATTATTACACAGTTATTTTCAGCACAAGGCTTTCAGGCTTTTGATGTACAAGCCTCAGCAAAATAGGCTTTTGTAATTACTACATAATTGCCTCAATACAAATATTTGAGCTGATTGTAAGTAATTTTTAGAGATGTTTACAAAAAGAATATGAATATGTTTGTTTTCATCCACCGGACTGAGGAAAATGCACATAAATAAGAATAAGTAGAGTATGTACAATTTGAGCCTTCATACCAGTGCTTTACCACATTTGGGAGCAGGGGTAATTGTTTATTTGAGCTGTGGCATTTACATTGACATTTATCCTGACAAATGTGATGAATGTAGTATTAACATGTTTGGTGTTCTTGCCCTGACAGGGAGTCAACCCCCAATTGGCTTCATTGGGTACAGCAATGTTACCCATTAAGCTATACCAACAGCAATAGTTTGGACCTACTATCTATTAATTGCTAGAAAGCAAGATAGACAGTAAGCCAATGTGATCACTTCTTGTACTTTGCAAATATTTAAAAAATGTAAAAAAATGTGTTATTCACAATTATTTAAATGGCTAAAATATCACAATTGTGCCAATCCTGGTAACTTCAGAGATCTTCAGTCATAAAAGAGCATTTATGAGACTGACCTTGTGACTGAGGGAGGGGTTGATGAAGGTCACATCATCCAGAGTGAGGAGAATTTTATTGGGACCTTTATCCCTTCGAATCTGACTGATGCGACGTCTGGATTTTTTAGTTGCATGGAAGCATGAGCCAGAGAAAATGTTATTAGAATAAATGCATTTCAACTGTAAATACACAAGTACATAGCAATGCAGTCATGTATGATTTCAAGTGCAAAGGTTGTAAGGCTTTGAAGGTTCATCTTGTTCAGTAAGTAAAATTATGTAATAAGATTAGCAGGCAATCTCTCAATATTTAATGGCATTTGATAATATTCTGCCAGTAAACATACCTTGTGAAATAACCTAGACTGGTTGTGAGAGCAATTACAAGAAGCGCTGACATGAATACCTCAAACAAGAAGAGAGGATCCACCCCTGGCCAGAGAAGAAAAGGAAAATAAAATGGAACAGTTATATCTGAGAACTGGGATAACCATGACAGTTTAACATTTTTAGGTCAGTGACATGCTCTTTCATGTAGAAAAAAATGATACATGCACACACACACATACATACAACCATAAATTAATCAAAATGTTAGCTGGCCTTTTACTGTGTGAAAATGTTATAGTGTTTGGGCCAACTAAAAATTTTATCTCTATATATAGATATATAAATATGCACTTTTGAGATAGATAGATAGATAGATAGATAGATAGATAGATAGATAGATAGATAGATAGATAGATAGATAGATAGATAGATAGCAAACTGCTCAGCACTGTTGTATTGTTGTCCTCATTTAATGCCTACCTCTTGTACAAAGAGGTCCTCCAGGAGTGAACCAACAGCTAGAGTCAGCTTTGGGCTGTGCACCGCCAGGGAAGTGGATAGGTGTACCCAGATACTGAACCAAGTTAGCCTCTACATTCATACTATAGGTTGGATGCAGCTCCCAAGAATGGCCATTGGTGTCCAGAACAACATAGTTCAACAGACATTCTCCAGAGGTATTGGTGCGAACCCTGTGGCTGAAACCTTGAAACTCCAGGTTCCTAGTATGGTGGGCTAGATCCACACCCAAGAACCAGTTTGCAGATTTGTGACTGTTCTGCAGGCTATTAGCCATAAGGATAATTGATGTGTAGATTGTACCAAAGAGAGGGGATACCTACAAGGGAGGAGATGCAACAAAGATGTTCTAAGCAAAAAGCTTTGTAGCTATCCTTGTAAAATGTGGAAGATATGCAGTTATGTATGTTTTCTATTGTCTCTCTATGGTTTAGCAAGTAAGCATTCAGTTAATACACCAAGCCCCTATACCCAATACACTTAGCTAACTGGTTTATGGTTCATAATGTGATCTGGGCACTATACCTCATGAAGCTGGATGCCTTCAGGCAACTCTTTGGATGTGACCGCATCATGATAGGCCTTGTAGAATGAATTCTCCTCCGAGTCCATGGTAATAGTTAGCACAGCATCATAAGCCAGCATTAGTTTGCTATTGTGGTGTAACTTGGGATGGGTCACCTGCTTGTATGGTAGGCTGTAGAGCAGTGTATCGTAGGGCACAAAGACCACTGAACCATCTGCCAAATGCATGTCCAGAGCTGTCTCCAAAAGCAGCTTTTGCGTTAACCCACCAATCAAGGCAGAATGCATGCAAAGGATCACCACTGGGAGGATTAAGACAAAAGACCAGTTATGAGTTTAACGTTTATATGTTTTAAAGTCCTTCAGTTAAGGTGTGAACCTGGGCCTATGAACCTTTTTTCAGTTGACTGAATGAGAAAATTGATAAGACCTTTGTGTTAAAAGAATACATTTATTTAATCCTGTAAACAGCTACTTGCTAAACATTTTTGAGTATTAGTAGGCTTAAGATTCGCAATGATCTTTGAAGACTTGGCTACCCATCTGTAATTCCGGTCTAGGTTTTGTGTAAACTGTAAGTGTTTAGAAGAGTCAGTAGAGTTGTTGTCACTTACTGCGAAGCTCCTTCATCTTTTTGATCTTACTGAGTGCGTGGCGTATACTGGCAGGCTCACTGCTAGTGTAGAGAACCATCCTGACAGGAAATCCTTGGCTTCTTAAGGCATCAGCTACTTTGTTGGATGTTTCCATCCACACATCATCAGCAGAGGCCACAATAGCTGTATTTGCCCAGCGGAATTGTAGTGCCAACATACGCAGCGCCCAAATGGGTGAGGGCATAGTGCGGACAAAAGTTGGGTGTCGCCTTGAACTCTCCAACTCATGATTTACGCAGGACCAAGAAAACAGTGCCTTGTTCCAGTTCTTGGTAATTAGAGAAGCTGCCTCACAGTACCCGGGGTTCATGGGCCCTAAGAAAGCCGATGCTCGTGTGTAGTACCCCATAAAAGCTCTCAGGGCTGGCGAGGTTTGACAGTCCTCTTCCAGAATGACATAGTCAAAGGTGATGCCAGCAGACATCAACTGATCCCTGTTGATCCTCTTCACAGCTAGGTGAGCTGCAACTCCAGGCATGGCCTTAGCAAACATGGGGTCACAAGACCATGGCCCTAACACTCCAACCCTGAATACGGCAGCCTGAACCATGTAAGAAATGTTGAGGTTTGCAAGCAAAAACCAAAGGAGCCAGGCTCCATGTGGTGGATAGGGGATTTTAGGTTCCTTCAAGGTAGGGATTAGCATACCGTAGGCCAGCCACACGTTCAGTGGGTGATGGAATTTTTGTTTTATCTGCAGCAGCACTGACTCCCATTACCCAGGGCCAGGTGCCTCATGCACTATGCTGCAAAGTGTATTTTTTCCTTAACCCTCAGATCCTGTAAAAAAAAAGTCAAATGACTTACTGTGTGTGGCTTCCAACAAAATATCTTTTCACTTTGTGTGATGAAATATCTGGTAATCCCATCAAACCAAAAGGGAAGAGATCTGCATAAAATAACACTTAATAAAGTTTTTTTTAATCCCAGGTCCTCTGGTTAGTTTGTGCATAATTACTAGCTATTTTATCATCCAGTCACCTTCATTTCTTAAATCTGCAGCCAATCCACTAGCCTAAATCCATGATTCACCTGCTCTAGATTTCAGGTAGCTTGTATGATTCAGACTGTAATGCATATCCACATATACTGTAGATAAATGCCCATAAAGTGGTCTTCTATTTCTTTAGTAGGTACCAGTAATTACTAATTTAAGTGAAAAAGGGTTAGTTTACTCTTACCTTTTTACTAGTATAGTACATAATGAATCTGAATAAAATATGTACCTTTACAGCACAAATAGTATTCTATATGACTACAAAACAGAAGCTACACCATCTGATGTAAAAAAGCTCAATAAATCATAACCCTAACCCTAACTGGATGTCAACTGTTTGTCAGGAAATATCAGCAACTTAGTAAGCATTACTCAGTAATTTAATGGTACATAAATATTTCTCATTTACATTCATTTATTATTATATTTGTTCTTTTATACTGGTCGAGTCACTTAGTAGCAAATGAAATGTTTCTCTTTGAAACATGTAAAAACTGTAGACTACTCAAACCTGTGTCCTGCGTCTTAAGATGTAGAATCCATTAATATCATTCTGAATATATTATTTTGTTGGTTAAACGCACTTACCATGCCTTATGGGATGATGGAAGAACTGCACAGTCCTTCCGAAATGCAGCTAAGCTCCACATTTTTCATACAGTCATTGGTGTCCGTAAAGATATTCCAAAAAACAAAAATACATTACAGCACTACTTTTTTAAAATGTAAAGGGAAAATGTTTAAAAACTTCAGCTTTAAAATAACAAAAAAATAAACAAAACAAACCCAGAGTAATAAAGTGCTTTCACAGGTTGTGACGCATGTAATCCATTCAGTCAAGCTGCATCAGGGGTATGATGGCACTGCAGATTTAGTCTGAGCGACCTGAAGATTATATTAATTCCCTCCCATTATTTGTGTAAGCTCTTCCTAGGATATCCCTCATACAGCAATTTTGGCAGTGAATAGCTATATTTTGTGCCCTGATAATATATTTTAACAGGTTAACAAAAAGCTAAGAACTGCAACTATTTTATTATTATTACACCCAATTCACTGTGATGTCTCAATTGCCATGTTACATGCACTGTGCCATATACTGGTAGAAACTGAATACCTTGAACATGTGCAAATCTACAGCAGTATGCTCTAAAACAGTCATATAGCAGCATTATTATGCTGTTTGACAAAATGTTGATCTCACTCAAAGCAGGCCATAAGAAGGCCCAAGACAAATCCATTTGATTTAACAAAAAGTATAGCTAACATTTAGACAAGATACTCTTTCTGTATTTATATTTACATAGCTTTTTTACTGCAATTTGCAGCATAAATCTTCATTTACTGAGATATTTCTGAAAAACAAAATACTTTTTTTTAACGTTAAAGCAAAATCTGAAATGTCAAATTACTCTATACGCAAACAGCAACAGATATTTACAAGCTGACTGTTCACAAGCTTAAGCAGGCAAAACTATGGCGATGTGATTTTCAGCAAAGACAACATCTATAGCAACAGACCCAGCGATATGGGTTCAAGGACTATGAGACTGCATCATGAAGTGGTTTTTGTAATTCGTCAGCTCTGCAGCCCCAGCAGCTGTAGGCTTTGAGCTCTTCAGAAGCTCTGTGGCTGAGATTCGACTCCCGGAGCCGGCTTTGGCACTTCTTGTCCTTCTTAGGAGAGCCATGAAGTTGTCATTCTGGGAACTGGTCTTGGAAACACCACCAATCGTCTGAGTGCCCAAGTCACCCTGTTTGTTGTCAAAGGAATCTTTGCGACCCAAGAGTTTCCTTTTAGATCTGCCAAATGGCAAAATTTTAAGAGAAGGGAAAGCAATGTTACAAAAACTAAAGGAAACAAGACAAGACCTACATACAGCTAAACCATTTAAAAGCCAAATATACCTGTGAATAATGGTGAACAAGTCTTCTGTTGTGTGAGATGCAGACTTGTGAAAAAAAACCTCATCTTCTTCTCCGCCCAACTGCAAAGTACCAATTTCCGGCACTTGTCCCTCCTCTGGAACTCTATGATATGAATCATGCTCTGGTGAAGAGAAATGACAATACATTTTATACTGGTGAAACTTTGGGATAATTTACGTACAGTTTCTTAAAATTTTATTTTAATTTCATTCTTAAGCTCTTACCAGGTACAAAGTTTACATTTGGTTGTTCTCTTTCAGTGGCATGTGGGTAAGTGGGAATGAGTCCATACACTGTGACATGGTATTCCTTTTGAGAACTTCCAGGCTGTGAATAACTAGAGGCCAACTGGACATGCTTATCCATATTGTCCATTACAGATGTATCACTAGGTAAGTAGACCATATCAGGTCTCTTTGCAACTGGAGGGCCTGGTGCTCTTCTCTTTTTATGTGGTTCACTTGGTTTGGTGTGGCTGGCAGCGTTGAAGGGTAGCACATTTGAGGCTCCGGAGCTGCTAAGGGGCTCTGGATAAATGGCCCCTTTTACATTCTGTTGAGACTGAAACTCATACTGCTGCACTTGATAATGTTCCTGGCCAATACCAGAATTCCATGACTGCGGAACAATAGCATTTGACTTAACTTTGTTAACTGTTGAGTAAATATTATCCTGTCCATAACTCGTAGTGGATGTTGGAGGACTTGCATCAGAAGGTGTGCCAAAACTGGACTTTGCCACAGTACTCGGTGGCCATTTGCGCACAGGAGGCTTGGGTGCTACAGGAGGTTTAGCTTTAGGGCTTTGCTGAGCAGGCATAGAACTTCCATCCCTTTCGTTCTCCTCCTCTATTACACCTGTTGCTGCATTGTCCAGGTCAGTGCTACTAACTGAACGCAAGCGCACACTGTTCAGGTCTTCCTGAGTCACCATAGGCATTATCAGCATACTGTTGCTAAGTCTTTGCTTAGGTCTTGTGGTGGCAGAAGTGTCTGAGTAGCGGCGACTTGCTTTTGGATGGACAGGGGAGGGTTCTGGGTTAGGGTTAGGTCTAGGATCTTGCATTTCAGGCAACTGTAGGGATAATCTTGTCCTGTTGTTCCTGGCCCGTTGGCCAGGAACAACACTAGAAGATTTGGGACGCATCCTGCAGCCAAGCGGACTGGGTCCTGTTATACTTGAAACTGGCTGAGTGGGTGTCTCGCATTGGCTTGAATAGCCACTGGATGGGGAAGCTGACCCTGGTGGTTTTGAAGGGGAGGAAATTGAGGGTTGAGAGGGAGAGGAGCGAGAAGATGATGGTGAGTTGTTACAGTCCGAGTTGTGATGGATCTTCGTGGCTTCTTTAATGGGAGTTCCTCCAGAGGGGCCTGAGCTAAACTTGCATGGTTCACTGGACCTTAGCTCTTTAAGTGGCCTGTGGCTGGAAAGGGGCTGACTCCCTAGAACCTTTCCTGGCGCTTCAGCAGCATTACTGGACTGCTCTGAGTTTCCAGCCTCTGCCTTATGTACTGGAATAAGGTCTGGAAGGAGCATGACATTCTGGTTTTCACTGGGGATGTAGAGGCTCTGTGTTCTACGCTCTGGATGCTTCAAATCTGTAAGCTTATGTAACGACACTGTCCGTACAGGTGGAGCTGGTTTCCTTTTGGCCTTTCTAAGAACAATGCTGTGAGCCCTGGATTGAGGCACTGCATCAGGGAGTTGGTCTCCTTTCCTCACTGAGGTGCTATCACTGCCGCTGTCCTCTGAGCTGCTGCTAGGATACGAGAGGGCATAGCTTTCGCATCTTCGTCGCGTAACAGCTGGGTTGGAGGTGATGGCTGTAGAAAGGGACAATGATCGCCTGTGGGGCTCCATGGCACTGGCAGGTCTGCTTCTGCGTTCTTTCTGTGAGGTGCCTATGCCAGCCCGGTCCTTATCTCTCCTTTTAATAACAGTAGAACTGGATGGTGGGGACTGGCATGGCTCTTCTGGATCTTGGAATTGTGGAGGAGGCTTGATCACATCTGGGGCCAATAGGTAGGAGTTCAATGAGTCATCCCACTCTGACGAAAAGGTCGAGACATTGGGGCCCTTCCAGGTCTGGGATGGGCAAAACAGGGCTGTGTGCTCCATGTTTCTCAGGCAGATCAAGCTATTCTTTGGAATTTGTATTAAAAATGGTTCTTTAACAAATGTAGAGGAATTCCATCAGTTTCTAGGCATTTTTCATGTATGCGCTGTGAGAAACACACAACCTGCAGTCACAAAAAGAATAGCTCAATTCAGCAAAATCCAGTGTAACACAAATCAGGCAAATATTTAATCTGTACTATTTAAGACTTAAAGTGGCTCAGTGTAATTCACTGTTTTAAGTAACAAGTGATGAGATCACTTTCTGATCCTTTTGAGATAGGGACGAAAGAGAGAATATCAGCCTATCTGGATCTTTGTTTGGCACATGAGTGGGTGTTCACCATGGCAACAGTTACCTGTTCATCCATACACGGAGCAAGAACAAACCCAAAAGGAGTCTCTACAGCAGCTATACAATGTCTCCTTATAGAGCTAGAAGCAATGGTGAATAGTGGATGTGTGTTACATCATAAAATTCCTTGTAACCATCAGAATGGCTCTTGATTTATATATGACCATTTGCTTCACATGCATAGGTTGAGAGATGTCAGAACTGTCCTGAATACTATTTGAGCTGGGGGTTTTGTGGAACACAGTAACCTGGGACGTTGCTAAAACCCTAGTGTTTCCAAAACTTCCTTTCTTGCTCACCGTCTCTCCCTCTGACTCTACACATACACTGCATCAACCATAGCTCCATCAAAACATGGAATCATGTAATCACAAGACCGCATCATAAGTTCTCCCTACAATTATAAACAAGCTCAGTGCAGTAAAAATATGTATCCTTAATAATACTAGTGATACACAAAATGTTAATGGGTCTTTATATTAAATATTGCCAATTTGTGTATTACTAGTATGTCACAATGTATGCATAGACTATATATAAAATATATACTATACCAGTATGGATGAAACTTTTTGACACCATAACTGTAAACATTTTCATTATTTATTATGTATTTCTACTGTTTAATAATGAAAATGGCTAAATAAACAAAAACAAACAAAAGAAAGGCAATATTTAAGGTTTGAAATGGTCAGGACCAACCTAAAGGTCCAAACCTTTATTGGACCCTACCCTAACATAAGAAAAACCCAGCCAGTTGTCATTGTAGTCCATGCCTTTACTAACCAAAAAGCCTTAGGATGTAATAAATCTAGGTTATTAAGAGGTTAAAGCAGGCGCATCCACTCAGCATCCTTGAAGCTATTGCATAGATTTATAACATGAGAAGTACTTGGGGGGCACTTGCTAGAGATATACACTACTAAAGCAAAGGCTTGCTCTTCAGAAAAGCAGGATGAGCATTAATATTGGTATTTTTTCCAGAATGATCAAGCATTCTGAGTGATTTCACCAAAACATGACCTGCAGACGTTTGTATTTTGCAAACTGACACAGATTAACATTTCTTTTTGCTTGTCGCTTATTCTGTCTTCCCAGCAAAAGCTGTGAACAGAATGTTTTCATGCAGGGTGGGAAAGAAATAAACACCTGGGTCTGAGTGTAAATGTGTGAAAGATGCAATAAATATTTAAACCGATGGAACACTGGTTAAGCTATTTCACCACACACATGTATTTACATGTGCATCCAATAAAATGTAGGATGTTGCCAGGATACAGCATGGCAGTATGAATTTATTTTTGCAAATGAAGTATTTCAGCCAAGCCAGAGGCTGCGACACAGATCATTCAGAGATGTCGTGTAGGAATAAACGCGCATTCCTAATGAAATGTAACTGCGCGATACCAGAACACACTGAGAGTGGTTATCATTACGTAACCGTGAGTGAAAAAAAGAGAAGCCACAAGTTGTACGGTCAAAGTCAGGGTCACCTGGCCAAAAAAAACAACACTGATGCAGACATCATGACATCACCTGATTTTGCGGTGTGACAATGAAAATGTCCCTTTACAATCAGAATTTAGCCAGCCTCCTAAAAGCCAATGCCACCCCCCGTTCCCCCCCAGTCCCCCCCAGTTACCTACCTTTCAGATGGCTCTGGAGACTGTGCTGTGTTTTCTGATGCAGTTCCCACTTGCTTGCTCTCTCTCTCTCTTTCTCTCTCTCCCGCTCTCTCGCTCGCTTGCTAGCTTACCAATATGGCCCGATGCATTCACATGCTGTTACCATGACGATAGGAAGTGGGCTGCTCGCTTCCTCTCTGAGTTCAAGTTCGCTGGATGCTGAGGAAAGGCAGAGAGAGAGAGAGAGAGAGAGAGAGAGAGAGAGAGAGAGGAAGAGATAGAGAGACATATTACATAAACACCGAATCCTTAGAGACTGTACATTCACTGCACTGCACAGACAAGCCCTCCTCTTTCAGTCATACCCTTCAAACATGAGTGACACAGATTGAGGCGCACTGGAATCAGGAGAACTGCATCCAGATCCATAGCAACGGCACACGACCCAGGGGTCCGATGTAGCATTTCAATCCAGTGATGCCAGAGAGAAGTGAGCGAGCACACTTTACGAGTCTACTTCGACATGAACAGCAGAATTGCTGCAATGATCCGTCAACGTCAAGATTTTGTTTACTAGCTCACGCTGAGGTAGTGGTTACATAACACATTTGTGGACTACTCCATGTTCCAAATGGACAATTTTTAAACACTAATGCATAATGAAGCTACAATCATATTGTTTTCTAGATTTGTATATCTCCAGTATGTCAGTAAGTAATCCACATAATTACTGTTTATACGTGTGCCGTAGCCTTAAATATAAGGCTGCACAATAGGCCATTAGTGATAGACCATAATAACACTGAAACTTCTCACCCATCGCAGATGTTCTGTCACAACCAAGTGAGAGTGTGAGATACTGAGAAAACAGACAAGGATGTGTGAGAAAGACTGAGAAAAAGAGGAAGAGGAGACAAAAAAATTAAATAAAATAAATGAAAGAAAGAAAGAAAGAAAGAAAGAAAGAAAGAAAGAAAGAGAAAGAGAAACCTGCTCCACCCAGTTCCAGTCATTTTAAGAAAGAGGTGTTTACCACTGTTCCGCAATTTCGACCACTGCTTCTCCACAACAGAGGCGGTGGGGTGTGAAATGTATAATCATGATACATTACACAATAGAGTTACATAAGCAATCCATCTAACACAAAAAAAGTTTAGGTGGGAATATTCAGTGCGGCGTAGCAGCAGCCGGCAGTAGCTAGCCCCAGAGCCGAAGCAGAGAGCACTTGAGGATGAGAGCTTATTAGCATTAGAAGGGAGGGTGAGGAGAGCTAATTTATGGTAATTGTGGCCTTGACCAGAGATGACTAACTGACTGAAAACAATAGATTCAGTCAAGGCTGTGTTTTCGCTATAAGTTAGGGTTAGAAGATGAGGTAAGTTGTAGTGCAGCACAGTATTGCATGGTGCAGTGTGGTGTGTGCTCAAAGAAGTGCCATCAAAACCCTGCATCCTGTGAATATTTTTATTGTAGTTTTCTAGCCTTTTATGCAGTCTGAGGCTGCATAAAAATGGAAACAGTCTTGACTCTTTGTTCTACTGTCACTTTGTACCTCTGCTGTCTGCTCACACAAAAACAAGCACACCAAGCCACAATTCATAGTAATGACTGGCAGTATTAGCCTCTTTTTTCCGCTTGGCCTAGTGGTAAGAGCATTGCCCTTGGGACCTGAAGGTCGCAGGTTCCACTCCCAGCCTGGGCACAACTGAGGTCTCCTTGAGCAAGGTACTGTCCCGTTATACCACTGTTGATAGCTGCACGTGTAATTGGTTTACTGGAGAGGTCACATTTTGTTGTGGTGCTTGAGTTTGTTCACAATGACAAATAGTCACTTTAATATAGTAAAATATTATTATAATTATCGTTATATTACAACCCTAAAAAAACTGTGAAAAGTGTAAGTAAAAACAGAATGCAATGATTTGCAAATCTCATAGCCCAATATTTTATTAACAATAGGACATAGAAATGTTGAAAGTGATTTTTGTCCCATTTCACTCATTTGGAATTTCATGGCAGTAACACATTAAAAAAAGTTGGGATGGAGCAACAAAAGGCTGGAAAAGTAATTGGCAGCAAAAAGAAACTGATGTATAAAAATAGCATCTCAGAGAGCTAGAGGTTCATCAATCTGTAAAAAAATGCATCTACAAATTGTGGAACAATTTCTGAATATTGGTTCTCAATATAAACACTTGAATCATCTCATTATCTACAGTACATAATATCATCAAAAGATTAATCAGAATCTGGAGATTGTGAAGAGAAAAAGGTGAAAATTAAAAAAATATTGGAGGCACTGCACTAAAAACAGGCATGAGTCTGTCATGGAAAGCACTGCATGTAATTCACAAATGCAGGTCAAAGCTCTATTATGACAAAGAAAAAACAATAAGTGAACATGATCCCGAAATTTAGCCGTGTTCTCTAGGTCAAAGGTCATTTAAAATGAATGGAGGCAAAGTGTAAAACAGTTCTGTGGTCTGACGAATTGAAAATTGAAATTCTTGCTGGAAATATGGACGCTGCATCCTCCAGACTAAAGAGGAGACAGACAGTCCAGCTTGTTTTCAGTGCTCAGTTCAAAAGCCTGTATCTTTGATGGTATGGGGTGCATTGGCACCTATGGAATAGTCTAGATACTTCATCTATTACAACTGCATGGATTTGTAGTAGAAGAATCTGGGTGCAGAACTGGCCTGCCTGGAGTCCAGACTTTTCTCCAACTGAAAACATTTAGCACATCATGAAATGTAAAATACAACAAAGACCCAGGACTGTTAAGCAGCTAGAATCCTATGTTAGACAATAATGGGACAACATTCCTCTTCCAAAAGGCCAGCAACTTGTCCCAACTTGTTTAGGACGTGTTGCTGCCATCAAATTCAAAATGATCTTATTTTTTCATTAAAAGGCACATTAACTAATTTGATATGTTTTCTATGATCTATTGTGAATAATACAGGTTTATGAAATTTGCACATGATTATACTTATTTTACATAGCCTCCCTACATTTCTGGAATTACTGTTCTATTAATAGCTATCAACAGCGCCCAGGGAGCAGTGTAGTGGGATGTTAATTTGCTCAAATATACCTAAGTGATACCAGGGTCGGGACTTGAACATGCATCCATCCATCCATTGTCTAAACCACTTTATCCATTTCCGGGTTGCGGGGAAGCTGGAGCCAATCCCAGCTGACTGCAGACCTAAGGCGAGGTACACCCAGGACAGAAGGCCAACCCATCGCAGGGGAACACATAGACAGGCAACCATTCATACACACACATCTATGGGCAATTTAGAGAATCCAACCAACCTACTGCAGCCTTTGGACAGTGGGAGGAAACTGGAGCACCTGGAGGAAATCCACACTAACACGAGGAGATTTTGCAAACTCCCCACAGAAAGGCACCCATGGCTGACCCAGGGGATCGAATCCAGGACCTTCTTGCTATGAGGCAATAATACTAACCATGGTTTGTTTTTCCATCATATTAAAATATTCCATCAATGTTACTGATGAATAAAACAATCCCCGAAAAAGCAGACATTGCATATTATGGCTACTATGCAAGGTTCAAGCATAAAGACAACACATAGTGCACTTTTGAAATGCAGAAAAGATGCAACATAACTAATATAGGAAGTGAAAAGCATTACCTGAACGCAAGTTAAGGTGAACAACCACATGTGCATGTGTATGAAACAAGCGATTTGGTGTCCATTGTCAGTACCTGCTTGTAGTGAGGCTTCCAGCAAGTTCACACTGTGGCTGTGGATGCGTTAGGTGTCTGCAACCAGCTGTGAATATATGTTATGTGTATATGTGTATATATATATATATATATATATATATATATATATATATATATATAGATAGATAGATAGATAGATA
>JBBPDA010000025.1:1298718-1309875 GCA_037974385.1 Arnoldichthys spilopterus | reverse complement strand
AGAATTTCATTGCTGGTAATGATGTTCCATTGTTACCTGTATATGACAATAAACTTGAACTTGAACTTGAACTTGAAGATGTGCTTCATCCAGTTCGCATATGATATATTTGGAGAGATATGTCTAACATGACAGACGTTTATTTACACTGCGATTCTGCCCTTCGTAGAGTGATCGTGTAATTATGATCATGTTTGATACTGAGGCAAGAAGAAGCAGCTAAGAGTCCCATTTTCTCTCCTATCTTTGCTTTTTTCCATAAAATAAAATCACGCGTCCATCGCCCCGCCCACATCGCCGCCTCCCCTGGATCTGCTCGCCCTCTCCAGCTGGAACTGAATGACGAACGTCTACGAGGGGGCGGGATGTTCTGTTGATAGACAAGCAATAGGGGACGTCGCAACCAACAACATCCCATTAAAACTTTAGAGGATTTTGGAGAACCTCAAGGCAGCTGGTTAAATATAAATTACACCACATTTGTAGCATATTTAGTTCATTTAATTTCATATAATATATAGATATTTTATAGAACCAGAGTACAGGCATGGGCTCCATGGGCACATCCTAGGTTTTTTTTTAGATAAAACTGCCTCGAGAATATGTATATTTACATAATATGTCAGACACTAAAACTGTAAATGTATCGCAGCTAAGCATAATCTCGTTTTTATCTGCTGCTATGGGTTATAACGCCAAGTCCACGTGATGTTGAGCAGACAGTCAGGTATAAATCCAGGACTGATTAAAATTCATGTGAACTACCCTTCATGTATCCCCCATGTAGGCCTGAGACCCTTCAGAAAAGCATGCGCACCATGTTCAATTCAGCAGCGATTCCTCTGTCAGAACAGTCCGTTGAGCGCAGCAGCTTCGCCTTCCTGCTCGGACAAACACCATCGGTGTTTCGATGTCATTCCGAGCGTGATGCCATTCAGACACACAGTCAATGACATTGCCGGACGACTGCCGCCCAACGCCTCCATCCAGAATAACCCCCGTAGACTGTGCTGCCCCCTTCCGTCCCTGCAGGGGAACTGTAGTGTAACGCCACACACGGTGTAACTGTTCTCAGGACCATGGACAGCTCCATGCGCCACCTACTGTTCACAACAACGCGCAGCTCAGTTGAGCCACATCTACATTTATGTTATACGCATCACAGGAGGAAAATACACCCGTGTGGCTGTTTTTCAGGGACAACAACATGTTCTTTATATTTACTTTCTGTTCTGAACGTGTTTCTGCCGGTGTGCGCACCGTTTGACAGTGTGAGCTTCCAGTGTAGTTACCCAGATCTCGGGTCTCCAACCTGCTCTAACCTCATCATTCTCCACTTTCTCCAGACATGTGAGAGGCGCTAAAACACACACACACACACACACACACACACACACACACACACACACACACACACATATATATATATATATATATACGCGCACAACCCAAGAATGAAAGGGGGGTCTTGACGTCAGCAGTGAGAGTCATTTTTTCCCGGACCAATCGCAATGAACCGACCAGGCGCCGCTGTCTGCCAACCGCCAACGTTATTAGAGGAATGACAAGCCAAGGCTGACCACCAAACCCCCCACCCCCAACACCCCTCCCCAAACCTTCCCATTAAGCCCCGGGTAAGAAAAACCAAGTAAGACGAAACGATACAACGGAAAGAAATAACGGAGCCTGGCGAGTTCGCCCCGGACACTTCCAGCGTCTTGGCCACTGGCTGCCGCGCTTTCCGCCGCGGGACCACCTTTCCTCCACTAGAAGGAAGTAAAGAGATGGAGACCCCCTCGATCTCTCCGGCTGGTGGCAAGCTTCATGTGCACGGCGGCTTCCGCGAGCCTGTGTGAAGTGAAGGGTCTTTCCTGAGGAGCATCTGTAACGCTGTGAGTCTCTGGCCTCTGTCCTCCTTTAATAAAGTGTAGCGTGTGTCTGGGCGAGCCCCCCACCGCTGTTATCGAGATGGAAGGGGCTCTAAAAATAGCACATTTACCCCCATTCACCACTGCTTTGTCCTTAATGGACGAGTCCTCTCGGTTCGCCCAGATAAGGCTGGCAACTCTTCACTCATAACCCCCCGCCCCGACCACCTGGGCGACCAGGTCGGTACTTTGTTCTTTAAGGTGCTGTGTTAATTGGGACACTAATCAAGGAGTTTGTGGTTCAGAAGAAGGGAGTTGTTGCCTTTACTCCACTCTTATCTCTTTCATGACTTCCCCCCCTTCTCCTCTCTTCTCTCACCCTCCCCTCCCCTCCCCACTCCCCCATCTTCTGGCAGTGATTCATCCTCCTCGTCCCCATGCCGCCGCAGCTATGAGTAACCCTCTCCCCAACGCCTCCTCCAGCGCCGTCCCGGACGCGCCAGAGGGCAGGAACGCCTCCTCCTCGCCGCCCTCCGCCGCCGGCGCCGCGGGCGTGGCCGTGGCCGCGGCCGTGAACCCGTGGGACGTGGCGCTGTGCGTGGCGGGCACGCTGGTGTCGTGCGAGAACGCGCTGGTGATCGCGCTGGTGGCGCACGCGCCGGCGCCGCGCGCCCCCGCTTTCGTGCTGATCGCGAGCCTGGCGCTCGCGGACCTGCTCGCGGGCCTGGGCCTCGTGCTCAACTTCGCCGTGGCCTACGCCGTGGCCGAGCCGGGCGTGGTTTCGCTGCTGTCGGCGGGCCTGCTCATCGCGGCCTTCTCGGCGTCCGTGCTCAACGTGCTCGCCATCACCGTGGACCGCTACCTGTCGCTGTACGGCGCGCTCACGTACCACACGGAGCGCGCCGCCACCTTCACGTACGCGGTGTTGGCGCTGGCGTGGCTCACGAGCGCACTGCTCGGCGCGCTGCCCGCGCTCGGCTGGAACTGCTTGGAGGACGAGGCCACGTGCAGCGTGTGCCGACCGGTGAACAAGAGCAACGCGGCGGCTCTCGCCGTCTCCTTCCTGCTCGTGTTTGCGCTCATCCTGCAGCTGTACCTGCAGATCTGCAAGATCGCCTTCCGGCACGCGCAGCAGATCGCCGTGCAGCGCCACTTCATGAGCGCTTCGCACGCCTCGTCCACCACCAAGGGCGTGAGCACGCTCTCCGCCATCCTGGGCACATTCGCCCTCTGCTGGGTGCCCTTCGCCATGTACTCGCTCGTGGCCGACACGCGCTACCCGGCCGTCTACACGTACGCCACCGCCCTGCCGGCCATCTGCAGCTCCATCATCAACCCCATCATCTACGCCTTCCGCAACCCAGATCTCCAGAGGTCGCTGAGGCTCGCGTGCTGCGGCTGCCTGCCCTACAGCTTCACCACGAGACCCAGGACCCCCAGCGACGTGTAGAGAGATGAGTTCCCACAAAGCACAGCA
Organism: Arnoldichthys spilopterus; assembly: GCA_037974385.1. Lineage (NCBI taxonomy): Eukaryota > Metazoa > Chordata > Actinopteri > Characiformes > Lepidarchidae > Arnoldichthys > Arnoldichthys spilopterus. Next base: position 1,306,530 of record JBBPDA010000025.1, on the reverse strand, counting down.
TATAGGCTACTGACAGCAGCTGTAAAAAAAACAAAAAAAACCTTAACGCAAACTTGAATGGAAACTGCACTGATTTCTCAACATCTGAGACGTGGCTGAGACGTAAACAAAGTCTCTTTAAGCGTTTGAATGTGAAATGTTCCGTTCTAGAGAAACTAACCCAGACAGACATTTTCACAGTGGGGGTGATAGGAACCAGACGTCCGAAAGGGCTTAAAGGAATAGTTTGGCAAACTGACACGTCTTTTCCATCTACTTCAGATGATCAGCCAAGACATGTTTGCTGCACACATTACGTAAAAACAACACACCAACACATCCCTCAGTATGCTCAGTGCTAAAGGTGGTACAGAGTTGTCCATGTGGTTTAGTATTACTTGCAGCATCATAGCCAATTCAAACTCCAAGCCTGGTATTCACAAACCAGTGGAAAGGAGGACTCATATGACCTCAGATTACTCTCCAGATTATTCTTCTGTGATGGTAATTTGTTGCAAAAAACTGATTCTAGGTCAGCACTCCCATCCCTGAAGGGGTTTGTGAAACCCTGGGGTCTGAAAAGCCTGGCTGCTGCATTTTGTTACAGGTTACGTTCATTCTTATCGCTCACAGCAAGTCATCCTATGTCCTAAACATGTCTGCACTACTTGGATGTGGTTTGCGTGCATTGAGAGGGAAGATATTTTGAGAAATTGTTGCCTCATTATGCAAAACGTATTCAAGTTCTAAACTTAAAAAAGCTCAATTCCAAACACGTAGACTATCTACATAAGGAGTACATTTACAAATTGACACTTTTTTCCCCAACATTTTCCTTTAATGCCCCTAAAAGCTGTCACAGATAGTTATATGACATAGCTATGAATACTGTGGAATATCGGTGGAGGGGTACGTGCAGGGTGCTCTAGGGCAAAATAGTCCCTATAGAGTGTATCACATTACATTTAAAGCTCTAAGACTACCCCGGGTTTCCACACCACCACTGTGTAGTTGGACAGTTTCAACCCAATGAATCATTTCACATCAAACGTAAATGACTTTGTTAATATTTCAATGTCTGATATATACAGAAATGTTGAAAAATGGGTGGGATTCCCTTTTGGAGCACATGCAGAGGGATCCGCATATTGTAATCTATACACGAGTGTCGGGAATCATGTGTTTTGTCTGGTTGTGGTGATCTTCAATCATGTTAACGGTGTGCCAGTACTTATCAGTGTGTTTTAATGTCTTTTGTAATGTCTTTAGATTGTATTTTGCTTTGACGGAACCACTTAGAACTGGTCTCCAACACCAAGTTGTGGTGATGCCTAATGACTCGTAATAAGGAGAGGGGAAGCGCAAAAGAGCCAACCATAAATGTAGCGTTGATCCTTCCTTTAGGTCAGTTGCCTTTTAGCACTGTGACATGTCAATGAGGCTTCCCCTGGCTGTCACTGAAACTGATGGATGAGAGTGGTCATGAATGGTGAACGCGAGTGCTGGCGGATATGTTTAGACATTTGTTTTCTTCCCAACATCTCAGGTTGAGACTGAGGCTTGAACTTGATCAGAGGTTTCAGTACCACGGACAGCAACACAGGGCAATTCATGAATAAATGGTACAATAATGATGGTAAAGAATAAGATCATGTGTTCATGGACAAAAGTTCCTTTTCTCAAATGTCATCAGCTCTTTCTCCAAAGCTGCCACTAGAGATGGCCATCTTGCCTCATGTGGCCATGAGATGGGAAACGGCTACGATACATGTACAGGCAGACATTCGAGCAGGATATCAATATTTCCATTACTTATCACTCCAGACATTGCGCTGTTCACATTATAGATCCTGCAAAAGCACTGCTTAGTTGGTAGACTAGTTAAGTTTCTTCATCTCTTCAACTGCACTTTTTGTCTTTGTATTTGACCACTTGTATTAGATGGTGACCATTTCCTGTATTGTAGCAGCCATTTGGTTAATCTTTTCAGCTCCCCACCAAAAGAAAAACTGAATTAGAGTTATTTGAGTTCAGCGGACAGAGCTGGACAGAAGTGGCATTCTTCAGCCTCCATCCACACTTGCGGTTTTGTGTAATTGTGTGCGCTTTGTGGTAATCGTGTCCCATTTCTCAAATGGTCCAAATGGACGGCATTGAGCTCCATGCTAAATGCACACTACATACATGCACTGTTGTGATAAATGGCTCAATGGTTTACATGAGCTCTTTTGTTTATCTCAAGTGGGTCAGTATACTGAACAATATAAGCAAAAAGCAGCTCACTGATTTTAATATTTAATAAACAGATGCATTTCAGCTCAGAACAATTTATATTGCAATCTTGTTTGCTGTAAGGAAGCTATGATTGGTCCTTGTCTGTATCTCAAATAATTTTGGAGAGGCTGCTGCTGAGTCTGAAAAAGTAAGGGTACACAGAGGACACTTGTGAGTGCCCCTTTTGAACTCCAAAATAAGAAATGGGACACCATAGAGCCATAGGATTGCCACATGGGTCAGGGGTTATATCCCACAGTTTGTGGCACTGGTGACATTGTAAAAAGCTGGCTGCATTCAAAATCATATACTGTACTACACAAACTATATGTACTTAACTAATGAATGTACTGCTAATGGTGGTCTACTGCTTCCTATTTACTATAGTACTGTTTGGGTTTGAATGCAGCCATTTCGGAATTATCATCAAAGAACGTGAACTTTGTGAGAACTTGCACTATTAGCTGTCACAAAGGCACAATGCATAGACGTGCTCATAATTTATAGCAGAAAACATGTAATTTTAATTCATACATATCAAATTTGTTTGCACAAACATAAATTCATGACACAAAAGTGTATTGAGAGCTAACAGCATTGTCTTGTGTCAAATCTGCTGAACATGGTTTTGTAACAATTTGTCGAAATCATATATCTTTCACCTTGCAAAGTAGTAACGAAATTGATTCACAGAGAATGTAAATAATGTTTTTTTTAGCGATAGCCTTAAATGAGTGCTTGCTGACCTTCACTAAATTCGGATAATACATTTCATAAATGTGCATTTCAACAAAGCCAAAAGCCGCAAGTGTGGAAGTATGGATATTCATTTTGCCTTATATGTTCTCAATGGCAATAACGCACCGTACTGTGTCTATTAATTGTGTCAATGCATATGGGAGTAATAATAATATTCTTTTCTAAGACCATTAGAGGCAAATAATACTGCTGTATGCTTGTCATCACATTCGTGATAAAGTAGCCTGATAGCCTACAAGGTCTGTAAGCGTCTCTGGACACGTGCAGATCCGTTATAGTATCTCAATAACGTTGGAAATGTATCTTGTGGTATGTTGTTGTGTTTGTGTAGGCAAAGTTTCTGACTCTGTTCTGCAAAAACATGTTGTTGGTAGATCCGCCAAAGAGCTAATTTCAACAATGTCCATCACTGGAAGTGGATTGTAGGACTCGCACTATTCCAAATATTCTTGCCGTTGTAAGATGTCAACATGTTTGAATGTATTTATGGTGCCAAGATTGTTTTTTCCAGCTGAGTAAATGTGATGGTCTCAGCCTCGTCTGCATTTGTAAGACACGTTTCTCACATTGTTTAAGCTCAAATGATTAAAGTTAAGGTATGTGTCCCAACTGTTAACATAGAACTATATTTTTGTACAGTCTTCAAAAAGCTTGACACCATTCAGTATAAGTATATCTGGGAAATTATCTCATGTTGGCCTTGTTTTATGATGCACATTTGACCTGCAATTAACACAATGCTTTTTTTTTTTAAGATGTAAGTACTTCATGATTGTTTCTATAAACACCACATTGCTCACCAATGCCTGTCTGCTTACACTCTTTTCTACAAGCAATTAATAAATGTATAAAAGAGATGTACAGCCAAATGATGGATACATTACTGAGGGAGGAAGAACTGATTGTGTAATGACATTTGTCATTATCTTATATTTAGATAGGTGTTTTCCCTCATATCACAGAAAAAATGAAAAAACGTATTACTCAAACAACAGAAACAACAAGACAATGAGCTAAAGGCTATATATATACTGCAGCATTGTTGAAAGACGTTTTTGTACACTACCCAGCATGCAATATTACAAGACAAAATCCAACCATAAGAAATGAAATTATTATATAAGTCTTATTTGTCATTGTAAACACATTCAGTCACACCACAACAAAATGTATCCTCTGCATTTAATCCATCACACCTACTAATGTTTAGCAGTGGTATAGCTATGCTGTTTGATAGTACCTTCCACAAGGGTACCTCAGTGGTGCCCAGGGCAGGACTGGCGACCTTCTGTTCATAAGGGCAAATTCCTAACCACTAAGCCAATGCTGCCCAATCTCAGTGACGACTCTTAGCCTAGCCACTGGATTATTGGCTAATAAATACAATCAAACTAACCTTAGTTCTTAAACAAAATCATAAAGACCACAGAAATGTTATTTTTCTTAAGGATAAAATGGATTTTAAAGAAAAAGTTTTACACTTTGAGCAAAAAGAAAAGAGGGCAAACTAAGTTAAAACGGGTAAAACTTGTTTAACTTTGCTAACATTAGCTTTTAGCTTGTTATCCTCCTGATCTGTTGAGTCATTTTTTTGTCATTTGAATAATCTGTTCTATGACATACTATGACTTTAAGAAGGCTTTAAGTGAGGTTCGGTCTTGCAAAATTGGTTCCACTGAAAATGTGTTAGGTTGATTTTGCTGTCACATATTAATTATGTTGGTGATTCATCAGGTAAAGTAGGATTAAAGTCCAGTGCCTAAAGGCCTGACCAATGGGTAAGCTCACTCCAGTGTATCTATCTAGATAATGGAGAGAAAAAATAAATAATGAAGAAGAGTACTGCAGAACTTGCTGAGTTTCATCATTAGGTCTTCTTTGAAAAGCCTAGAGGGCCCCAAGAGTTCCCCTTTTGAGGCAAAACCAATTCCTTCTGCATTTGCCAGCAGAAGGACAGAAAAATAAAGGACAGAAAAATAAAGTTTTCAGTACAGCCCACATACAGACATCCTATACAGGAGTTGCCATTTTTAAAAAGATATAGTAGCATTGTTGTAGAATGTGAATTATCACATTCATTGTATGTTTAGCAGTGGATCAGTTTTTCATTTTAGCTGGGTTCAGGAGTACTTCAGCATTTTTTAACCTCCATCCACCACATGTGTAGCCTGCACCTCCAGCTTGCTAAAACTTATTATAGGATTTTCTGCCTTTCAGTGTACTTAGTAAAATAGTAGATAAAACACATGAACTGAAAGCATACATTTCTGCACCTACCTCCATTATAATTATGTTGTGAGTTTTCAGGTACTTTTTTGGCAGATAAATTGGCAGATTAATTATTTTATTTAGTGGTATATGACCGTACACTGCAGATACAGCAGACAGAGATGAGTCTGGTTAATGCTGAAGTATTCCTTTAATGGCTTCGCAGGCCAAATAAACAGGTACTGTCCATTCTGTTGTTTGTCAGCTGAGCATCCAGTGCTCCAGAGGGACTCAGTGGGGAGTTGGCAAATGCAGTGAAGGCCAGATGGAGCTTCTCCGATGGAGGCAGAATGTGACGTCATGCCCAGGGAGGGGACCTGTGGACACAAAACGAATTCGACACACAACTCTCTCTCTGCCTCCCTCCTGTCTGAGTCTGCTTTCTTATTTAGCATGCTAATGCTAAAAATACATTGGGGTAATTTTGGCGGTGCCCAATTCTCCATGGACCAGTAGTCTGAATTATGAAAGCCCTAGCAAAATAATCACAAAGACATGCAGCATGCTATAAGACATACAATTTTTCTCATTTGGTGAACCTCCTTTATTCACATGGACTTATTCTTATTAGACTTATTTGTCATATTTTTATGCGTGTACACTGATCAGCCCTAACAGTTAACACCACTAGGTAAAGTGAGTAACATTCGATTTTGCTATTTCATTACAATGGCTCTTTTCAGGGGCGGTGGGATAATATAGGCAGCAAGTGAACAGTCAGTTCTTGTTGAGGTGCTGGAAGCAGGAAAATTGAATGAGAGTAAGGATCCTACCCACTTTTACAAGAACCTTACTGCATCACCAAAACAGCAGGTCTTGTGGAATGTTCCAGGTAGGCAGTAGTTAGTACATACCAAAAGTGATCCAAGGAAGGACAACTAGTGAATCAGCGACAAGGTCAAGGGCACCCAAGGCTCATGGATGCACGTGGGGATTAAAGGATAGCCTGTCCGGTCCCATCCAACAGAACTGTGATTTGAAAAGTAAATGCCGACTCTGATAGAAAGGGGTCAGAACACACAATGCACCACAGTCAGAGCTTTAGTAGCATAACCTCCTTAGATGGTGTTAATGATATGGCTGATCATTGTGTATGTGGATTTTTCGAGTCAAGATAAAATCCCACTAGCATTTTTCTTGCAGTCATCTTTTTGCAGATGGCTTCATATCTTCATGAATTATGAGGCCAGATGAAGCCTATGCTGTCCAAGGCCAGATGGTGTAGTGTTGACACCTTTTTAGTTAAACATGATTATTACTAAAGCAGTATCAGGACAGCAATACATATTTACACAAGCTTGGCAAACAATATTTTACCATCATGGACATACTGCTTGCTTTAAAGAAGTTATCAACCTAATCTCTATCTGCTACAGCCTTTGCAAAACATTAATTTCCTCAGGCAGTAATTTGAATGTGTTTCCCTGTACAAAATAACAAAATGAATACAATCTGTTGACTCACAACTGACTGGGGATCTGCTTCAGTTTGTTTGGGTTTTTGGCATTAAATACAAATAAAATACATCAAAAGTATTGTCCATGGTAAGTACTGTTTGTAGGGATTAAGTTTAGAAACACTGTAGTATTGCTTTAAGGGTAGACCACAAGTCTGCACCACCTTAATGAAGATTACTATGTGGTTTCAGTAGGCTGAGAGAAGTTCTGAATCATATTTTTACAGGACATTTGGGTTGTTTAGGTGACTAGTGGATTCTAGTGTTAGCCTTACAGCTGCAGTTGCTGAAAAACATTTACTAACTTCATCTTATATGGAAAACACTGCACATTTCTTTGTTGAACTAAGGACTGTTTTGTGCTCTTAAGGGTAAGGCTGGGCGATGTGGAATTGCAATCAAATTTATGCCAATAACAATGATGAACTTTGTATTTAATATGAACAGAAATAAACATGATGAGAACCAATTTGTTTGTAGTTTTTGTCCTGTATGGGTGTATTTACAGCAAAGTATGATGATTTTAGAGTTTATGATGGAATACTATGCCATTTTAATAATTTACATTACAGTCACATACTTTCTTTATTATCTATATTATTTCGAGTTCATGGAAAGTCAGTTAATAATTTACTGGAGTGAGTGAAAAGAGAAGGTGGCCTATTGAAGAGATCAGCAGGCCTGCTTTTTGACATTTATCCACTATTTTATATATATCTTTTACTAATAGTTAAATGTGTTTGATGATCAGACACATTTTGTGTGAAAGATAACACAAGTAAACACAAAATGCAGTTTTTAAATGATGTTTTTTATTATTTAGGGAGAAAAGAAATCCAAACCTACATGGCCCTGTGTGAAAAAGTAATTGCCCACTGAACCTAATAACTCGTTGGGCCACGCTTAGCAGCAATAATTGCAATCAAGCGTTTGCGATAACTTGCAACGAGTCTTTCACAGCGCTCTGGGGGAATTTTGGACCACTCATCTTTGCAGAACTGTTGTAATTCAGCTTTATTTGAGGGTTTTCTAGCATGAACTGCCTTTTTAAGGTCATGCCACAGCATCTCAATAGG
>JBBPDA010000025.1:1257729-1294868 GCA_037974385.1 Arnoldichthys spilopterus | reverse complement strand
GAGAACTACAGCAATAGATACATGTGCCAAGTGCTTACAAGAACTGCTGCAGTACAACAATTGTCAAGTGCTAGAGTGAATTTTACAATAAAAACTGAAAACTATTTCCTGGATGACGTCATGTTGGTTATCTGGAAGCAGTAGTTCGTGTGTGATTGTAAGGTTTATGTGCTGAGGTGGTTGCGGAACAGTTGAGTCTTGAGTCGCTTCTTGAATGTTGAGAGGGACTCAGCTGAAATATATATTCATACAGATATGATGTGGGCATAACTGTGTGCAAACCTATATTGAAATGTACAAGTCACAGAGATCATTCATGCAGATCACGAATTAAGGATGAAAAAGTTCACTATGTACCAACAAAGAAACGTGAGTCATTTTAGCTAGAACAGCCATAACGTACTCCCGAAGTAGGGGGCAGTGTAACAATATTCGTATCCTTTATTAATCCCTGAGGAAAAATTATTGTCTGCATTTTACCCATCCGAAGCAGTGAGCACCCACATCTGACAACAGGCACAGTGCCCAGACAGCAGTTGGGGTTTAGGTTCCTTGCCCAAGGCCCCATCGGTCATGTTGCGTGTTGAACCAGTGACCCTCAAGTCACAAACCTGCCTCTTTAACCTTTAGTCCACAGTCTCCCCCAAGACAGCCTGTATGGGCATCGAACCCATGACCTTGGCATCATTGGCACCACACTCTAAGCAACTGAGCTCCTGCATGACAGTGATTTGAATGTGGAATTTTTTAGGTCACAAGATAAAACTGTGATATAACAAAAGTAAGCAGATTATAACAGACTTGCTAGATAGTTAGCATCATGAAAGATTACCATGCTATGTCTCCTTATTTGCTTATATTTATGACTATTGTTTTCCCTTTGAATTCTTAATTATGCCTGGGTACACTGCAATTAAAGCTCATCCTCAGTGTAAAGAGAGGTTGACTGGTTGAAAGTGAACTTGTATGAGTAGCCAGCTTTACTTTTACATGTACAAATCCAATTTTAACATGTAAAATCAGCTCAAGTGTGTCATAATTATAATAACAACATGTCAACGCTGGATTTTGAATTACGAGAGCTCAGAGTTTTGGTCTCAAAAACTGGACTAAAAGCTAAAACTGCTTTCCATACATACGAGGAGCAAAGGGGGGCAACACTGTGAGCTCAGCTGATGTTCCGATGACGGACTTTCGGCTGCCTGGTCTTTTTCACTGTCACCGCTTCGTGCTCTCGGTGGTCTCCTCCACGCTGTGAGGCTGACAGTGAGGTGCAGCTCCTGCCATGTTTCTACACACACTGCTGATCTGCCGCTTACCATTACGTCACTCATCCATGCCGAGCCTGGGGGATGCGAACAGGTGTAGGACGGGGGATGGGGGCATGAGGGGGCGGTCAATACACCCCAACAAACACCAACCGTTAAAAAATAAGTGGCTTATAGTGAACCACGCCAGACGTCACCCTCACTTGCGCGTCTCACACATAGAAAATATGCTCATTCACTCGCAACCCGTGCGCTGATGACGATGATGGGTACCGATCGGAGTCCCCCACAGCAAAGACGTGGAGAAAGGGTGATAGCCCCTCGTCCTGCTTGGTCGCCGTGTCAGCTGCTGAGCCGCGCGCGACCCCGCCGCGAAATGAAAAGCGCACTTACCGGCCGCTGCTGCGCTCTCGCCTCGCTTCGCCCTCCACGCTTCTCCCGCTGGGTGGGTTTGTTTCTGAAGGTGGGTGCTACAACCTGCGCTCACGAAGGAGGCGTGCCATGGTTTACGGCTGGGTCATGGAGCCGTGTGTGTGTGTGCGGAAAGCGCAGAAATGTGGACGCTTAAGTGTCTGCATGTGTGTTTCTCTGGCAGCATCGCGCTGCAGCGGCGACGGCACGGCGCATGCGCGGAGTGCGTGATTCACGGACCACCACCCAGCTCAGGCTTATGGACGGCGGGGGTGTGTGTGTGTGTGAAGAGGGCAACGAATGGACGTGGGAAACGCCCCCAGGTCTAAAAGAGCGTGGGTGATGTTCAGTGAACACGTGTTTATCTTTAAACTGTGCGATGGACGTGAAGGGGTGTTTCTCTGGCAGCAGCCTGTTTGCAATGGTGGGCGCACTGTGGGAAAAGGGGGCTCGACTGATCCAGCTCTATTGTTTGACAGAGAGAGAGAGAGAGAGAGAGAGAGAGATAGGAGGAAGAGAGAGAGAGCCTGATGCTTTTGGATGTGCATGTTGTGTGTGTGTGAGTGTGTGTGTGTGTGTGGGGGGGGGGGTGTCACCGTAGAAACCCATTCAAGTGGAAAGGCAGCTCCATTCACACACACACACACACAAACACACACACACACACACACACACACACACACACACACACACACACAGCTCTGAGAGAATCACACAGAGAGAATCCCTGTACACCGGCATTTTCTCAACACACATTCTCACACACTCCCTCGTCTCTCAGGACTGACAAGATTTCCTGAATAAATTACCTAACACACACAGGCTGGTATTGCTATTGTTGTGAGTACATTTCATTGATTTCTCTAATACTGGACTTCAGTAACACTACACAGACCCCTAACCTCAGTAAACGACAATCTTTCTGCTTCTTTTAGTTTTTCCCAAAAAGTTAAATTTGTGGAGAAAACAGCATGATTTCTTGTGTGAACCAGCTAAAATTTTCTCACTTCTACAGATTTTCCTGTATTCCTATCATTACGGGGACATTTGGTTCTCACAAGGAGTTAAATACATGTACACACACACAAACATGTCAGAAGTACCCAAAAAACAAACATACAGGCTTGCTACTGTACAGAGAAGTAGAGTGTCCATGCCCCATTTAAAAAAAAAATCTGTGGTAAGAAAAAGTCATCAGTCTTCACAACAGGACCTTCCTCATTTACCCTCCACAATAATAGAGATGTTACAGTAAAAGGGTGGTCTGGACTCCACACTTTCATTTATTAACTGTATCCGTTCAAAGAGTCCATATCCTGCAGATCTCCTCTATCTCCTCTGTAAGATTTCAGAGGCTTTATTTACCAAAAAAACCCCAGTTGTGATTCTTTTCACATCAGCACATTTCCCAACTCTCTTCATCTCTTTCATATTAAACAGGTTGCTTTTTATTATTATTATTGTGCCTGATATGTAAACGACCTCTGCTTTGATTCATTGGCCTGTATTGCGTCTTATTCAAAGACCAGTCAAGACCAAAGCACTCCTTATAACTTCCGCATTAATGAGTGGGCCCATCTGCTGTTGTCTGATACATGGAAATGTGCTGGTTCTTGTGACACCAAAACGACAGGTTCAGAATTTCCATATCTGAAATATGTGGGTTTAAAAGTTATTACTTAATAACTTTATTAATAAAAACTTTATTAATGTCTTTTTTTTATTTAAAAAAGCAAGAAAAAAAACACTTTTCCACAACATTTAAATATGGCTTGTGCACAGGCATGTCAGTGACTAAACTCAAGCAGGAATGACAAAGGTCTCCTTCTCTCACACATACACACTGGTAAACAAGGTCATTCAATATCAAAATAAATCACTTAAGTGTACAGTAAGCACACATAATCAAAGATCTGAAATATCAAAACAAATGTATAAATACATATCACAACTGCACTCTGACAGGGCAACATCAGTAGAAGTAACCACCTCAAAAGAAAATGCCCCCCCCCCCCCATATTTAAATAAAATACTGAAAATTCAGAAGAATACAATCATGCCAATAAAAACTCACATTCATTGGATCATGATGTTGGATATGTCCACATGGTGGTGCTGTGACACTGCAAAAGCACTTTGCTTTGATTTCACTATTTCAGGATTTAAAACATTTCCACCTAATCAGATCAGGTGTGCTGAAGTCTGGCTCATCTGTGCGGCCAGTTTTTAAATAAAAAAAGTTCAAAGCAAATTCACAGAGTATCAAGTTTTATCAACACGGTTTTGTGTGAATGGCGTGATGCCTCTTGTTATCGTCTCTAATTCATCAGCAAGGTGTGGACATTATAGAAGAAGTCCACCCATAAGGGTTAGTCTGGTAAACCACAATTCCTAGTCTTGAGGCAGGTTCTACCAATGTCCTTGATCCTAGAATTCACACACTGCTGATGTGTTCTGTGGGGCTGGGAAGTCTAGTGATACAGTCTTTCAGTGTCTCATCTAGTTGTTTATGCTCCCGGTCTAAACTTTTGACTTGTGCTGGAAAGCCGTTCCCATTAGAGTCAGTGAAGCTCCTCTCACACAGGATGGGGGTCGGGGTGACAGAATACACCTGGCAAGCCGAGTTATTCAATAAAGCCTTCCTTTGTTTGTGATATCGGCAGTGCAGGTAGCGAGAAAAGGCGTGGCGGTAAGTTTTGTTGAACAGAGTGTAGACCAGCGGGTTGACTCCGGAGGAGACGTAGCCCACCCACACGAAGAGGTCCATCAGCCTGAACAAGTGCTCGCTGCAGTCGTCTCGACAGAGGGCAACCAGCACGTTGGTGATGAAAAACGGACACCACATCACCAGGAAGAGGAAGAAGACCACACCCAAGACTTTGGAGGCCCTTCGCTCGTTCTTGATAGCTTGTGTCATGCCACGCCTACCTTGGCTTCGCAGAGCCACACCCTCGTGGGCCGTAATTGGAGAGCTGAGGGGCTGGGCAGACACTTTGCTCTGGCTGGTGGATGGCTCCTCATTTAAGAGGCTGATGCCACTGATGCTGGGCTGGGGTGAAGGCTGCTTGGGGTTGGCATCAGCATAGCTACTGCGGTTGCAGGAGAAGGCAGCCGTGTGCTGCTGGAGGACTCTCATGGTCAGGCAATAGCAGATCACCATGATGAAGAGGGGGACAAAGAAGGCCACGAAGGAGCCCACTAGCACAAAGCACGGCTCATTCAGCACACAGCTGCCATTCACAAACACCTTCTGCTCATCCTGCAGGCCAATCACTGGGATGGGCAAGGAGACAACTGGATGAACAAAAGAAGAAAGAAGCAGGAGGAAGAAGTGAAGTGAAAGAGAAGAGACTGAAGTGATAGAGCATTTCAACTCAGAACTGAGTTATCTGTGCCTTGTATTTTGCATCTGTAATGCTATATACACTCAAACTGATCAATTATGTGGGCAGTGGTGGCCCAGTGGTTAGGACATGCCCTTGTGAACCGAAGGTCGCAGGTTCAAGTCAAAGCCTGGACACCACTGAGGTTCCCTTGAGCGAGGTACCTTCCCACTACACTGCTCCCCGGGCGCTGTTGATAGCTGCCCACTGCTCCACATTTGCACGTGTGATGGGTTAAATGCAGGGGTCACATTTCGTTGTGGTGCTTGTGTGTGTTCACAATAACAAACAGTCACTTTTACTTACCACCTTGTACCTACATTCATCAGCCTTTTAAATCTGGTAAACTCACCGTACACAGGTGGCTGAAAGAAAAAAATCTATATAAAATGTCTTTCAAGAAGCTGAATCATCACAGCAGCTTCAGTTCACATAGATTCAGATTCTTTATGTCTCTGGAACTGTACTACACTAATAGAACATCTTCCAGAAGACTGAACCATACACACCCTCCACCAAATGAATTACCTCCTGTTTTACACTGCATGTCAATGTCTCTGTGTTGTACAACACCATCAGCCCATGCCCATGACCCTGTCACTCTCTCCTTCCTTGGATCTCCTTCCTTTTGGTAGGTACTATCTACTGCATACACCCCACAAGAACTGCTGTTTTGGCACTGCTCTGACTCTGATTGGCCATCACAGTTTGGCTCGGATCGTAACACGCTTGTCCATTTTTCTACTTAATATATCCCACACCTAGACAGGTGCCAGGTGTAATGAGGTAAGAAGATGATCAATGTCATACACTTTGTTTGTTAGTGTTTTTAAAATTTTGGTTGATCTGTGTACTCTGGGTACTTTTTCTTCAATCTCACATACAGGCCACACATACACACACACACACTCACATATATACTTGCTTACTCCAGGTCCAGTGCAGTTTAAGTAAGTGAAAGCGACTGTTTGTCATTGTGAACACACTCAAGCACCACAATGAAATGTAACCTCTGCATTTAACCCATAGCACGTGCACACGTGGAGCAGCTTGCAGCTATCAACAGCGCCCGGGGAGCAGTGTAGTGGGATGGTACATTGCTCAAGGGCACCTCAGTGGTGCCCAGTCACTGTTGATAGCTGCCCACTGCTCCATGTGTGCATGTGTGATGTGTTAAATGCAGAGGTCACATTTCGTTGTGGTACATTTAACCCATCACATCTGCACACGTGGAGCAGTGGGCAGCTATCAACATCACCCAGGGAGCAGTGTAGCGGGATGGTACCTTAATGGTGCCCAGGCCGGGACTTTAATCTGTGACCTTCAGTTCACAAGGGCAATGTCCTAACCAAATAAATAAAAAATGGCGTTGACCCCCATATTATTACAAACCATCCCCCCTTTCATTTACTCACCTCCTGCGTGTGTCCTCTCTGTTTGCCCACTGCCCATTGTATACTTAATAAAATCATTTTAGTTTACGTGTAAGTACAGTTTAACAATAATGTAACTACTGATAACCATGATAATTTTGGTCACTATAATCATTATATTTCATTTTCACACCATTTCATCTCTACATCATAGGATGCATGTTAATATTTAGAATTTGAATCGATTTGTATTTGTACTGAAACCATGTTAGGCTCACTCCTCCTACAGCATAACAGAGGAACTGTAACCCCTCACTACTAAGATCAAGCATTCAGGCCTGTAGTACTGTAGTACATCACCATGCACATACATTGGTGTACACTGATGATACACTAAAATGCCATTTTATTCTAAATCTCTGTAAACCAGTATCTGTGTTTCATTCCCTTTCAGTTCTAAATGTGCATTCCTCTTTGTGGAGAGGGGTGTATGTATTGCTGTATTACTACAATATCCACCTCTATGTAGTTGTGGACAGACTGTTGTCAGCTGGGCCTGCTCAGCATTTTTTAACACACCACACACCATGGAATGATGGTAGGATGCTTAATTGATGCAGTACACATCTGAAATCATCTGTGCTCAGTATGTTTTTCACCTTATGTAATGCCAAAGGTGTCATCCCTCCGAAAATGCATTTGCATTTGTTTGTAGCCCATCTGTTGCACTGGTACAGGCATATCAGGCTGAGAATGGTTCATCATTCAGATAATATCTGCTCAGCGATGGTTCTGTGCTGATCTCTTTCCACTGATGGATGTGATCATGTTTATTATTGTGGTGTCGTAGCTGATGTAGCTACCGGGAGTACTTTACCGAGGAGTCACAGCTTCCAGATAGAGAGATACGTTTCTTCTGCTTAGCCCAAATACTTTTAAAACTCTTCTGACAATGCATGTTTAAAAAAGCACAGCTTGCACTGAATGCCCTGCTTCTTCAGGTCTGAGAAGTCTAAAAACACTTTGTGCCATGGGGGGTGGGTGGGGGTTGGGGTACTGATGGAGGCAGAACCAGGACGCCTGCAGGTCTGAGCGGACCATAATGGCTACTTATGTCAGTCCAACTTTGAGCTGTTTCTCCAGGTAAAGACACAAACAGAGTCTCCGACAGCCCTGGGAAGCATGCAGGAACAGGGCTGACCTGTCTGGGTGACTACTGTCATTAGCTAAAAGGCTGATGCTTACATAAAGGACAAAATAATGGTGGTCATATGGGGTGTGGGGTGGAATGAGATGGGGGTGTAATGGGGTGGAATGGGATGGGGGGCAGGGGTGGTATGGGGTAGGGGTGTAATTGGAGGGTGGAATGGAATGGGCGGTGGTATGGGGTGGGGGTGTAATGAGGGGGTGGGATGGGGTGGGTTGGTGTGGTGGGATGGGATGATAGTCAGCAGAATCTGAACCCATTTTACTCACATCTGCTGTGAATGGTAGCTCTGTTGTGTCATTTGTTCATAATTGTTTTTTCCATCTCTGTTTTTACCATTTGTTACTGTTTTTGACTTTTTTAATCATGTTCTCTGGATTTTGACTTATATAAAATCAATCATTTATAACTCTTTAATAAATCATTTTAGACAAAATCATTACGTTTCCCATATATGATAATTTAGCATTCAGAGAGGTCAAGATAAGCATTTTAAGCTTTATCTTGGCAGAAAATGGGCAGCCAGTTTGCTAGATGGGTACTACTAAGCAACATTAATGGTAGCACAATGACTATGACAAAACTTGGACATGCATTGAATACAGACATAATCAAGTATGTACTTAATACTAGCCTTGGTAAATAGGTAGAACACACCTTGAACATAAATGTTTCCTGTGCAAAACCTATGGCTAAATTAGAGATCAGCACATAATGTTACTGCATCTGCTTCAAAATGTCTATAAATTGCTTTGATGAGAGGCTTTTACTGGAGTTTAATAAAACCTTAAATATTTACAACAAATAAAGAATTCCAGAATACCTTCTTGTGTAAAATGCAACTGATAAATAACAATAAAATATTTTGCAGCCTCTGATACTTTTCTTTGTACAAGAAATGGCCAATAATTCTTGAGAGCATTGTATGTGTGTTCACTAAACATATTCTCACCCATGGAAATGGTCCAGACTACTATGATCTTGGCCATGGCCCTGCAGTGGGAGTTAGAGCGGCTGTGTTGGATGGGGCTGCGGATGCCAATGTAGCGATCCAAAGAGATGGCGCACAAGTGCATGATGGAGGCCGTGGAGAAGAGCACATCAAGAAAGATCCACATGGGGCACAGCGCTCGAGGGAGGGGCCAGGAGTAATCTGAGAATAAGTAAACACAATAAAATCTATGTAAAATAGCAAAAAGAAGGACAGAGGAGGACAGGACAGAGCAATTCCTGTGCAATAATATTTTTTATTACTGAACATAAACATGACAGAGAAAAAACTACTTATTGCCTGTGCAGTAATTACTATAATTACCTATTGTGCAATAATAATTACAAACAATTACTTATTTTTGCTATCATCCCACAACGTTTTATCATTACTCTGCATGACTGCTGCTACTTTTTACACTTTTACACTTAGCCTTTCTTATTATTTTTCTTATATATTCTATATTTCTTATATTTTGTCTTTTTATAAATTTCTTTTTTTATTTATTCATTTCTATTTCATTTATTCATTCCTTTTCATTTATAACTCTTTTACTACTATGCCGGTGTACTGTTGCTCGAAAACTGAATTTCCCAAAAGGAATCTTCCCAAGGGATTAATAAAGTTTTAATCTATCCATCTATCTATCTATCTAAAAAATCAGTTTGAGCGGATTGAGATTGTTACATTTCTCAGAGCTATGTTTGCAAAGTTTCTTGTGTGCTAGCCAAATGTCTGAACCTGTTTATCTGATTGAAGGCTTATTTTTTCTCTGAATTGACAGAGTATTTTACATTTTAAGTATTTAAGTATTGTGAATTTTTCCCTGATCTCATGCTTGTCCATGATTTTGCACTTGGACTATGTGTTTTTTTTAATTGAGTTTGGACTCACTCTTATCCTGCCTCCACAAGTGAATCATTACATGGGGCTTGAAGACTACAGTCATGTGTGTGGGCCTGAGTTAGGCATAGTCAGTTCAATATGCTGACCTTTTTTCTTTTATTTCTCAAACTAGGGCTTAGTGTGAAAAATAAAAGAATGTTTATTGAGTGCACTTATCTAACAAAAAACCAGGCATCCTTTTTGGTTTTCCTTGAGGCATGTAAGATAGATGAAGGATTCTGAAGCAAGGGTGTCAAACTGAAGTCCTGAAGGGCTGGAACTGTATGCTGATTTTCCTGCCAACTAAGATTATAAATTAATAGTGAGTCACAAGCAGTTGTGCAGAAACATTTGTAGACATGTTTTAATTACCTTCATTTCTTTATAAACATCTACTAAAGGATCAGGGGTCACCAACCCTGCAATGGGAGAGCTACAGCTTAGCTTTAAGCCTAATGGATCCCACCTGATTGATGTAAAAGTCCATGATTATCTGAATATCTCAAGCTATTAGATTTAAACTGAAGGTGAAACTTGCAGGATGGTAGATCTTGTTGGTGGTGGTGACTATTGATTTAAGTCCTATATAAATATGTTCACACACTCAGTTAATAATTGTTTTAAAGGAGTAAAGTAATATATGAAAAAGGTATGATGACATGTATATACAATCTATCAATCCATCCATTTTCTAAACCGATTCTTCCGTTTCCGGGAAGCTGGAGCGAATCCCAGCTGACTGCGTGCCTAAGGCGGGGTACACCCAGGACAGGAGACCAACCCATTGCAGAGCAACACACAGACAGACAACCATTCATACACACACACACACCTATGGGCAATTTAGAGTATCCAATCAACCTACTGCAGCCTTTGGACTGTGGGAGGAAACCTAAGCTTATATACACTCATATTTCAAAAATAATAATACTGGAAATGCTTATGAGAATATTTCTTTTCCTAGGAGTGGATGCTAAACAAAGGTCAATGTGCCTTGTCTTTTGATAAAGACCACTTAGATCCCACAGCATAAGAAATTCCATATTACACAATGGCAGAGTCAGAATTCTGACTTTAGTTAAACTAAGATGCCATGAAGTGATATGAAGCAGGCATCACAGAAAAACCTGAAACAACTTTGCATTGAGGAAAAGGCAAAAGTTATTCTTGAGCAGATTATCAGCTACAAAACATGTTTGAGGCTATTGCTAATATAGGAGATCACTAGATACTAAATATAAAGGTGCATACACTTTTTACATAAATTATTTTGGTTATTTTTACCTTTGGTTTGTTGGTAAAGCATTGTGTACATTTTTTTTTCAGTAAGGCAAGTCTAAGTAAGATGAGCTGAAGATCTGCCCACAATTAATTGGCATCCATGAAGAAATCTCAAGCACTCCCAAGGGTTCAAAACAATTTTTTCTAACTGTATTTAGGTGCAAAATTTATAGTGTTCATCATAGAGAAGAGAAAAAAAGCAAAAACAAACATCCAGAGGATAAAAGTGCCCAACTCCCACACAGAGAATTGCTCCATATTGGACAGAGTAGTAAGAAGTACACAAATGTACACTCCTACGCCCCTTTTATTTTTCATACTGTCTATGTGTATGAGAGGTAGATGTGCTGACAGCACAATCAGTATAACCCGATTCATATGGATAAATTCAATTAGTGTCCATGGTGATTCGACCTTAGTTTACAGATCTAATCTAACACATGCCACTGCCAATAGTTTATTTTCACTTTTAGCCCACTTGAAATGTGGGTCAGTGTGTAAACTGTGTGGCAACGGTGGAATCTTGACAGAATGGAATGGCCGCAAGATCCAGATATAGGTCACTGCTGTGAGACAAATACATTTACTTGTTCAAATATGACAGTGATGGCCAAAAGGGGTACTTTACTCTCAAGACTGAAAAAACGCACTCACACAGAAATGCACTCACTTTCCCTAAGGACCTGCCTCTCAAAGAACATCAGCCAATTAGATTTCAGCATGGAAGAGGAATTCTTACCACAAGGTGTATATGCTGTCACATTACAGTTTAAATATATGCAATGAATACTTACATATATATATCAGTATATATATGTAAGATGTATGTTATAGAGTAACACAGTATATCATACTTAATCGTTAATCATTACATGCAAATGAGCCTTTCACCCAGGGATGTCAACCTCGGTTTCTTCTGTTTCAGTGCTGCAGAATTAAGCATTCTTCCTCATTAAAAACACCTCATTCAGCTTATCAGCCAATTTGGTTTATTAGCTGATGTGTTTAAGCATCAGAAGAGGGAAAACACAAATCTCTACAGAGCTGTGGTCCAGTCTGGCATCCCTGCTCTAACCAGTCATTAAAAGTTTTATTGTGTGACGTGATCATCCAATCACAGATGATTTAGGATGTTAGTCTGAGGACGAAACAAGGCATTCACACAATCCAGCAAACATAAATAATGTTGGTCAAAAGTAATGCAGTGCAGTCACTGACCACAATGTTCCACTCAATCAACTCACCCAGAGCCTGTACAGTCACATCATGAATTTACATTAAATAATTCATGGAAATCATGTTACATTTCAAAGCTGGGCGTCAAGTATTATCAAGAAATACATTTTTGAAGTTTCCCTTATCCATCCATTTTCTCAACTGCTTCTTCCATTTCGATTCATGGTGAAGCTGGAGCCAATCCCAACCAACTACGGGCCCAAGGTGGGGTACACCCAGGACAGGAGGCCAACCCATCACAGGGCAACACATAGACAGACAACCATTCACACACTATCCAATCATTTTATTGCAAGCCTCACACAAAATTAGACAGAATGGCAAGCCTTTGGACAGTGGGAGGAAACCAGAGCACAGGGAGAGCTTGCAAACTCTGCACAGGAAGGCACCTGTGGCTGACCCAGGGATCAAACCCAGGACCTCCTTGCAGTGAGGCAAGTGTTAACCACTGCACCACCATGTTGCCATAATGTTTCAACCCATTGGGTTCTACATGCAATCTGAACTATTGTGTTTAACTGCATACAGAATGAATTGAGTTGAAATATTAACAGAGTATAAAAACAACATTAAGGACATTTTTCAGTACGGTGAATTGGTTTAACAAATTTAGGATATAACTTCTGGCTGTGTGCAAACTGACCCTAACGTTTTATGTAATGTGCATAATCATATGATATGGAGAGAGAACAGCCTCTTAATCTTACTGTACTTGTAGCCTATTTGGTATGGCTGTACTGGTTCAGGGAATAGACAATGGGTTTTGTGTCCAATCTTATCTGCAAAGGGTCAGCAGAAGTACACCTGATTCTGTCAAACAACTGGTCATATGTATTCCTGCCTCATTAGAACTAAAACCTGCCGCCATAACAGCTTTTTGCAGACCAAATTAAACACCCCTGCACCAAGACAGTATACAAGTAACTGATTCCTCATTAGTTTTATTCCTGGCGATACTTGTACAGATGTCATTAAACAAGTGTTGTGTTTGCTGTAAACTGACAGTAATAATAAACTGCCTGTTTCCATGCTTTTGGTCTGCAGTGCATATCAAACCTTTTGGCTGAGCAAGTCAAAGTCTTCATATGAAAGCTGTGAAAAAATAAAAATCATGCATTCTGTAAAAAAAAAAAAAACAAAACAAAAGTATCATGCAGCCTGTACTCACTATACAGTATGTTGATCAGTGAAGTCGGCATGACCAAGATGCCCACAAGCATGTCCGCCACGGCCAGCGAACGCAGGAAAAAGTTGGTAGCGTTGTGCAGCTTCTTCTCCAGGGACACTGCCAGTATTACCAAGATATTCCCGCCAATGGTGAAGAAGATGATGACCAGAATGATCAAAGCAGGCCAGTTCTTCCCTTTAGCTGTGCAGTTGTTTACTAATCCTGATTCTGAATAATTGGATGCAAAATGGCTCTGGTTTATGGGAATAGTACAATGAAATGCAGCCAATGTGGAACCAAAATGAAGCCTTCCAGGATCGGCCATCTTAGTTTCTAAGAGTTCCCTACAGCTGCCAGTGGTCTAGGAGGCCATGTGTGAGCTGGGATCTGTTCTCACTGGGTGGTCTAAGCTGCTTATTCAGAGTTTGTGTGGTTCGTACCTAAACAGAGACCATACAGGCTGGATGAGAGATCATTATAAAAGAACAAACACACATGCCTGTTCACAAGTAAACAAACACAAAAGGCTGGTCTTTTAGACAAGGATAAAACCTGACACTAGGCTACATACCAGGCCAGTGGAAATTTTCTTTCAGTTATGAAGACAGAACATTTAGAAAACTGTTGATAACAAAATCATTTTCTAATTTACTATTAATTATTTCTCACTTGCAGCTCGTTGAAACAAAGACCTAAAAAAAAGATGGCCCTGAATGAAGGTTCATGTCTAAAATCATTTGTGAATGCATGAAATCAATTACCTGACCAAGCTCCACACCAAACAAATATCAAGGCCATGATTCCACACACATTTGCCGTTTGCTGACTTGATCACCTCCCAATGCCTTTCTCTTGTTATAGAGTGGTTTCACAAGCAAGCTTCTCTAGCCTAAATACATAAAAAGATACAACAACAAGGAAGATGAAAGAACAGGTCCACATCACATTAAAAATGTTTAAATACATAGACCAAAACTGTTGCTTTGAAAAACAAGCAATAATGTCTTATAACACATTCACAAAAAGAGTAGCATGCCAAGCAGAAAGCCTTTCATTGTTTGAATGCTATGGCTGAGACTTTTGTTTTGGACTGAGGAAAAAACTGGAGCCCATTTCCTGCGTTTTCACAGTCATGTCATTTAAAGTCAGTCTACTGCAGAGGTTTTCTAAAGGCTCATGGGTCTCTTCCAAAGAAACAGAACCAGACAAAACATGATTGCAGTATTTTAATTGCTGTAGAACTTGTTTAAGGTGTCGACTTTAATCCACTTTAATCACCTCAAGCTCCAATTAAATTTTACATTGGGGAAAGGAAAAGATAATGCTTCCATAATTAATTCAAGAAGTAAGTTATGAACACGGTGAAGCTTTTTCTTGCTTGCATCATTGCCTGTCAAGTCAAGCACAGCTGTTCACATTTACAAAACTAGTAGGAAAATTGGGGGAAGAACTACAATGCTAGACCAGATCTCTGCATGAGTTTAGCATTTGCAGGATGATGACTCATAAACCAGTACCTTGTTTGGTGGATTGGAACAGCAGTCAGGTTTGGTTAAAAACAGAAAAAACTAAATCTTAAAAAAGGGCAACTTTTATCAGCTATTATCAGGAGAAATAACCCCCGACCAAGGGTTAAAAGAGCCTTTTTTTTTGACAAAACAGATTAATAGTGGATGTAACTCTACCACGCAGCAAAATTCACAATCTAGATACTTAATGCTATAACATATAATGCTACATTTTCTAATATCTATATATATTTTCCTCTTAAAACTGAATGCATTTATCTCTCTATGACCCCCTTTAATAAATATTATTCAAACTTTTAAGTGATCTTAATTTTTTTTACAGGTAATAAATCCCAAGAATGCTTTTAGCCTCATATAAATTTCGGAATTCATTTGACCACAGCCTCTTAACACTTGTCGTGTCATAGGTTTGGTCCCATCATTTGATCATTAGAGGAAAAAAAAATGGGGGGCCCCACAAAAATTTACCAGTTGCTGACCACCTCCTAATGCCTTCCTCTTGATACACACTCTTCTGTTTCACCAGCCAGCTTCTCCAGCCTAGATACACAAAGAGACATTAGATATTCAGAGATTTAAGGAAGGCAGAGGATAGATCATATGATAAATGAATAAATGCAAACATCAGACTTCATATTCGTAAATGCATATACAATATCACTATGATTTAATATTAGAAAAAAAACAGAGGAATGCCACCATCCACAAGAAATTTCTGAATTAATTAGACAACAGCCATCGCATAGCCTCTGTGCTGAGATTAGTTTTGTCCATATATATTATTTGTTCAGGACAGAAAATGAGAATGAGACCCTGGACACTATTATACTCTGAAGATCCAACTACTCAAATTTCTCTGTTTATGCATCTTTCCACCTATAAAACTGTACCCATTTCTCATGTAATCAGAAGAAAACCATTAACCCACATAAGTGCACCAGGCCCAAGTGACAGCCGTCAACCAAAATGTCATTTCTGATGGGGAATGTAATGTGGCTCTTTCAAAAGCTCTTGGATCAGTAAATGAACCCTGACAGATGTGGAAAAGGCTTTGGGCTCTCACACACATGCACAGATGTTTTACCGTATTTCTCCAAGAAAAAGGTTCGATGTGAATGTTTCATTATGGAAGCAGCTGTAGTACTTCAGGAGTCCCCACTGTTATGCACACGCAGCCCCCCAAGAGTGCTCAAAGGGACCACCCTTATGCACGCACCCATACGCACCATTATCAAACTGAACGCGAAACAGAATGTTATGAATGGGAAATGATTGAAGTGCATTTGGGATTATTTAAACAACTACTTTATTCAAAAATGTCTGCGAGGCTAACAGCACATAAAAGCTAATGGGGAAACTTTCGGCATGATTTCATTAACTTTTTGCATATAATTATATATATTTTAGTAGTGTCAGCTTTTTACAACAACTCTTGTACAGCTATGCACCCATAATGATGGTAATGTCTTTTCAGTGCCTCATTACCCATTGAGTGAGCAAGTGTACATTTTTCTAAAAACATGAACATTTGATCCTCTTGGAGCGAAGGTATTCAGCAGAAAAGCGGCACCATTGTGTTTCTCCAAATCAGCTGATCCTGATCCTGGAGTAGGAGAGACCAGGGGATGGGTGTAATAAGACTCAAAACTAAGACGTGAGCTATGAGACTGATATCAGTATTTTACATGCCCACTACAGCACCGAGTTGACATGAGAAACTGAAAGATTTTGTATCAAAACACTGATGTATTATGTAGTGTTGGGGTATTGCCTCCAGAAAAGTTGATCCCTCGATTGTTTGGAGTCTGGAGGTTGGAGTTGCCCCTTGGCTTAAGAGTTGACTCGTCAACTGTTTTTTTAACATCGTGATTGGCTTAAAGGATATTTTGACAGAGGCATGTGTGACGCATGTAAGTGTAAGTAGCATTTGTTTGTTTAATTAAAAGGCTGCAGATAGTGTCAACAGCATCCCAGCTGGCTGGTGCATAACAGCTGTCCCTAGCTCATAATTATCAGAACTTGAATTAGTTTGACGCAGCTTGGGATACACTGATCAGCTACAAGGTGAAGCGAATCACATCGATTACCTTGTTACAATGGTACCTGTCAAGGGGCGGGATACAATAGGCAGCATGTGACCTTTTAAATGATGATACTTTGGTAGTAAAATAGGTTGTAGTGGGTTTGTTCTGATTCTTAAATCTACAAAGTGGCTTCTAAGAAACAGAAACAATCTAGCATTTTAGCTGCACAGGGAAACAACAGGGCAACAACAATAATTACATTTGTAACCGGCAAACATGGGCTTCTTATATTTAACATTTTATTGAACAGCGACAAGTTATAGTGACTGATGATAACCCTTTGCAATCCCCCCCCAACTTGCTCTTTTTAGTGTTTTCCCAACTCAAACACACTCACTTCAAGTACTCAGAAAGAGAGACTGGGGTACTCCAGGATCGGGGTTGGGAACCTATTCTGGGAGCTATTCTGAAGATATAGCACAGCAACAGGGCATAGTGTTTTTGTAAGTAGGATAACTCAGGATACACAGGATCATTATTCAGTAGGAGCAGCTGCCAACGACTAGCAACTACACCTGACAAGACCTTGAAAACCACTACTGAGAAGTGAGTTATTTTAGGCAGACTCTTGTATTTGTCTCCCTCAAGCAAATATTCCACAGGGTGATGATTTGGTGCTTAAGGAAGGCCAAATTTCAGTTTAGTCACCTCTAATTTGCTCCTCTTAAAATACCCGGCTGGAGAGTGCAGAAACATGCCCACGAGCCAGACGAGAACATTTAAATATTTCAAACTAACCATCACAAGGAATAAAGCTAAGGCAAGTGGTGAGTGTCTTTTACATTTGTGAGATGTCTCGAGATGACGTTTTTGGTCATCATGCATAATACAGAAATCTCATCTACATTTAGACCACATAACTACTAATGTTGGGATGTGCAAAACAAAAAGTGAGCACAAATTAGTCCAAGTCAGTGATTCATTTGTCACTGTGAACACACTCAGTCACACACAAATTGCACCACAACGAAATGTGACCACTGCATTTCACCCATCACACGTGCACATATGGTTTTATGCACATATCTCTGCATAAAGCATCACAACACAATAAATGCACAGTATTCAGAAAACATGGACGAAGCTATTCACAACCATGCACCTACATGCTGTTTCCCGGATTATCAGTAAGACCCCCTGCTTCAGGATAGTAAGCTTCATTGCTTCCCATCAAATATCATATCAACTATAAAATTTTACTACTTACATTTAAGGTGCTTCATAACTTGGCACCACAGTATATCTGTGAATTACTGCACACTCAAACCTCAACTCATACTCTTAGAACCTCTTTTGCAAATCTTGCTACGCCATCAGCTCGTCCGTCCACTATGGGACTGTAAGATGTTGGTCATGTTCTTGTTACTGTTAGCCCTGCCTTTTTTCTGCCTCTTGTTCCCTATCTCTGCCTTTTGTCGCCTGTTCCTTGCTTCGTGCCCCTTCTTGGTTCAGGTGTTCCTAGTTATGTATTTCTTTATATTCTCTGGGTTTTGTCTCTGCCTTGTTGGTTATACAGTGTTATATTGTCTAGTGTTACTCTCGACATGACTCCCTATGTTTGCCATAGTCTAATTTTCTTGATGTATTTCTAGTTCTAGCCATGTGTGTTTGTTAGTCTTGTTTATAATAAACATCCGTAAAATACTGCGAGCCTGTACTTGCTTCCAAACAACCTTCATATCATGACAGGGATCCAGATCTGTTAGCTTTGTTGCCCCATGTCTTTGGAATTCCCTTCCACAAGATATTTGTAACATCAGTGAAGTCTCTACCTTTAAATTCAGATTTAACACAAAATTTTCCCTATAATAGCCATATTTACACAGTTTTATTGTCTGGCTTTAAGATGTGTGATGTATTTTTGTTTGTTTTACATTGCATTTATAATTACATTTTTGGTATATTTTGCTCTCTTGTGTAAGGCGTCCTTGAGTGCTTTGAAAGCGCCTATAAAAAATTAATTATTATTATTATTATTATTATTATTATTATTATGTCTTATTTTCTAACAAAGTTTTTTCCCTACTCATTTTGATTACTCATTATTATCTATCTATCTGTCTATCTATCTATCTATCTATCTATCTATCTATCATGCTCAGCATTATCTACATTCCTTTAAAATAACAGTTTTTGTGTTGGATACCGTACTCTGTTCGCTGACCTTTGAAATTGTACAAGAGGTACTTATGTCCACTGGTGCTAAGGAGAAGGTGACCACTGAAGAGCCCCAGGAGAGCCCATATTAGAAGATGCCAGGATGATTGTGTTGTGATTACACTTAGTGTAGAGAACGAAAGAAAGCCACAGGCACGAGACCATGAATAGCAATGAGAACATGTGTAACAAACTTGACAGGTGAAGAACGCTGGCTCTGTTGTTATGACCGCATTACTCACTACCGAAGCTGACATCAGCAGCAGTGAAGTGTTTGAACGTAATACTCTTAGACACATAATGTCACAACCACAATGCCTTCTGCAGACAATCGCCAACGAACCTTTAAACTATATGTAAGGGCCCCTATGTGGCCTGTTCTTCAGCTCCTCACTCGAATAAGCAAAGTGAATGGTTCAAATGGTTCATAGCAATTACTGAATATTAATATAAATGAATGAATTAGTGAAAGTGATTGTAAAGCAGTGTAATGGGATGGTAATTTGCTCAAGGGTACTTCGATGGTACCTTGGCTAGGATCTGAACCTGTGACCTTCTGTTCACAAGGGCAAGGTCCTAAATTGAATAATTTCTTAATATTGCCCCATTTTTTGTCATTGTGTCATTACGGTGCTCTTTGGATTCCCTCTGTGAAATGCAGTGGAATGATTAACACCTTAAACAATTTATTTATGGAGCTGAAAGCCTATTATATAGTAATTAAATAGTAATATATAGCTAAAGTCCAGGCTAAGGCTTTCACAATATCAGATTTACACATGTTTATAGTGGGCAAAAGAATTGATTGTATTTCATTTTTAAAATATCCTTCAATATCATCAATATCAGTGTACAGTGACACCCTTCGTCTAAATGTTGCCTCTTCAGTGTAATACTGCAGCCGTGAAGCTAATGTTACTAACAAACACTAGAACACAATAGTCACCCTAACAGCTCAAAAACTTATTGTAAAAATAAACCACCAAAACTTCTCTTGGTCTGCTCAAACCTCATACTGATCCTCATTAATGATGCAGTATGTGTAACACTGTCCTGTTCTGCTTTGTTTATTTTGCCATGTGCTTTGTTCTTCCTGCCTTAGCCCTGCTTCTGATTGTGTTTTTGCTATTGTCTCCGCCCTTTCCAGGTGTTCAGCATTACATGTCACTTCATATACCCTTGTCGTTGCAGTGCCTGGTGTTATCCCTGTTCTAAGTCTAAGTATCTTTTCATGTTGATTTATTAAATTCATGTGTTTTGAGTTTATTTTGTAAATTATCCATATTTACAGTAATAAACTCTTAAACAAGCTCGCATTTACATCCAAGAACCATAATTCATTACATTATAACTTGCTGTTCATTTAAAAAAAAAAAAGCTCTAAATGTGGACACCAAACATGTATGGCTGCTTAGCTATACATATATATATGTGTGTAAATAATATTTTTCGGCCAATTCCTTTAAAGAGTTCATGTCTAGATTTTAACATTATTTATATTTTCTGTATCTGAAGCAATAATCCAAAATAAAGTATAAAAATAGAAACATTTTAACATCCTTGACTAAATAACTTTCTGCTTAGGGTCTTTTCAAGGTCAAAACTACACTTACTGTATATGCTGACAAATGCAGACATTTCCAAAGCATCAGTCGTTTATCATGTAGCAGAATGTCTAACACTTTCTTTATGAAAATGACTAAAAAAATATAGAATTGAGCTTCAACAGTGCAATTTTTTTCAGGTTGCATTTAGAGATTAAAAGCACAATAAGTCAAATATCACAAACATATACAACAACTTGCTTCACTGCAGTCATGGAATGTTACATTACGGACAAGAAGTGGCCCAAGGCACCAATCCGATGCACTTACTTCAGTTCAACACTGCAAAATTCTAATGATGTTCTGTGAAACTCAGGACAGCTGGCATCAACCGTAATCCTTTCTTACTGTCTCTCTGCCTCTCGTTTTTGGTAAAACACCAAACCACAGTTGCTGTCTGATGCTAACGTTGTTTTCGTCACACACAAGTGTTCACAAAGCTCTGGCAACCAATGTCTCTTGCAAAGCATGAAAAATAGTGACAAAAACATTTACACGCAAGTATCAACATCCATCAAGTGGACCAGAATGTCTTTATTTAGTAAAAACTGGATGATTGTAATGGGTTTTTGAAGCAATTGTGCACTTTGGCTAAGACGACTATTTTTAAACCAACAACCCCAAATGACCCAAGCCATGGCCACAAGCAGCATACGATCTCACATCATCGTAAACATTCATTTCGGCTTACGTCTCATTACTTGGTTCCAACCCCCCCCCCCCCTCCCCTTATCCCCCTACAGTTAAATAATGCTTTGAAGCCTGATAGGCTGCCTATTTTCCTCTCTTGTACCTGGTTGTTTTCCAGTGTTGAAATGACTCTACAAGCACCATTCATTTGAATACAATGCAAAAGAGAGTGCCATTTCAAAAGAAATATTTAAAAATGTGTAAAGAGATGCAGCGACACAATGGGAAGCATGCATATTAATGTGTTCACTGGCAGCCTGCCACTATTTTAGAGATCTTTTTGTTTGTTTTTGTGGGGAATGGAACAAACGGTGTAATCATTTCAGTAATTTCTCTAGTCACTTACTGTCCTCGTATCGGCTCTGATATGGCACCTATGTCTTGTAAATTATAAGCAGCATGTTAACTCTATTCGAACCTTAGTGTTTACTAGGCTACTCCTAAAACAGACGCCACAGATGGACGTCACCATTTTCTGACTTCTTGTCAAATTATTATTCATGACTGTCCTGTGAAATCTAGCGCCTGTTGGTGATATTGCTCACAAAAACAATAATGGGCTGAATGACGCATTTATGACTTGGTGACCTGCATTGTGTAACGCTACAGATAAACTACTAAAACATTTTTAACAATTTTAAACTAAAAATATAGCTCTACAGTTAGTCTTTTTTAAATGATTACATTTTTAAAATCGTGTTCAAGCATTTGCAAACGTATGAAAAGTCGGCTCAAGAATTCACAGGTGTATGAAAATTTGCTGTAGGATCTATTCAAATTTGCTCAAGTCTTTTAGATTGTCCCTCATTTTACAAATGTATTAAAGTTTTGCTCACTTATTTATAAATATGTATGATTTTTGCTCAAATACTAACAAATGCATGGACATTTTGCCTTTTTGAAATTGTTTTTCTTCATTTATGAACATTTGGCTCAACAATCCACTAATAGCTGAACATTTTCTCTAGAAACTAGAAAAATTATACATGAACATGTGGCTCTAGAATCTGTGTATCTATGACAATTCTGTCCCCACCTTTGCTTTACTTTGTTAGGTTTTGCTTGTTGTCACGTATTGCTCATCGTCACGTATCCCTTGCAGGTCAAAGAGCTGGATGCAAGCCCATCACTGAAACAGGAATTTCTGCAGCCGCTCTAAAAGCTATGAAAAAGCTCTTTGTTGATTGATGCTTTAGCTAAAAAGAATGAACAAAAAATATAAAATCTCAATAAATTTATCCACAAAAACACTCCATGGGCCTATTCTCCCAGAAAACACCTCCCTGAGAACAGTCAATATTGAACTATTGCCAATACTACAGCTTGTCTTAAACCATACCAAAAAAAGCTGTTTACATTCAAGAATACTGCTAACTAAGAAAGCCGACAGGCTCAAGGAAGTGAACCTGTATAGTTGATTACACAGTTGTTCTGATCCTTATCCTTTCCAAAGAAACACACTTAGCTTGTCAAACACTGGGAAGCTTCCTCTCTCTGAGTGTGCCCTATTGGTCCCTTTGCACCTGTAGTGTGGCAGAAAGCCTGTAGGCATAATCTCTTCTGACATGTCTGCTGAAATTGCAGGCTAAAAGCCCAGACAGGATTGGCACCCTAGTGAAAAAAAAACTGCGTGCCAGGTGTATCCTCAAAATGATCCTTTTGTGAACAAGCATTTCAGCTTTTATAAGCCAAATAATGAATGGGGAGATTACATCAATCTGACTTAAATCCACATGACCTGAAGAGGTCTTGCTTTAGGGAACTTGTGCTGGTGGCACTGTGAAGAGAAGTGCTCATCTGATCTGAGGGGGTGACTATCACTTGCAGGTGCAAACATAAAGGCAGCAGCAGCCGCCACACCCCTCCACCCCCAACACCCACCCCCAATCTTACAGTCTGCTTATTTCAAAACCTTTAAATTCACTGCAAACAAGCATTCACATTTCACTAGGAACTTTATCAGGACATTTCCAGAAGGAACAGCAGCTCAGGTTATCAGGTTATATACTGTATTATTATTGCCATTTGCACTCCTGATCCATTTGCACTCTGCTATTTGCACATTTAGCCTATATTCTGTATATTCCTGCAAATTACTTACCTGTAAACTCAAATTTGGTCTGTATATGTTGTTGAGGGTGTGTATTTACTGTTTAAACTGTATATCATTAGGGTTATTGTTCAGTGTTTCCTATTTATTATTATACGTTTCTTACCTGCTTACATTTTATAATTCAAATTCTATTTCTTTTGTAATTTTTTTTACTTCTTAATTCCTTTTTAACTTTATTTTTTTTTAAACATTTGCAATCTCAGGAATGATCAGGGTACATTTCACTCAGTAACTATGTATGTGACAAATAAACCTCTTAAATTTTGAATCTTATCATAGGGGCCTACCTGTAAACTAAGAAATGCTGCCCCTCTTGTACCTTTGTCCAGATCATCCATCACATTCCTATCACCTGTCCCAGACTAGTTCAGCTACCAAGGTCCAACTCCATGTGCCTCATGCACTGAACAAAAAAATCTGATTTGAATGACCTGATTCAAATGTGCACATTAGTCTCACATGACAGTAATAAATCACACCAACATGATCATTGCCAAAAGAGAGTAAATGAAAGGCAATTTTTGGTTTGGTGTAACATTGAATTAAAGTGGAGCAAATGCACACATTTAAATCATTTTAAGGCACTTTTTTCCAGTGTGCTTTATATGCATATGCTAGTAATGTTGATACAAGCTATAGGCTCAAAGCTGTCACCTCTAGAAACTGGGATATTTTCTTTTTCTTTCTTTTGCTATTGTTTTTCGGTGTCGACCAGAGGAAGATGGGTAACGAAATAGCTTAAAAAGTTATTTTCCTTCCCTCTGTTGCCTTTGGGTTGCTGATTATTCCATAAAGCTGCACTTTGACCACATCAGCCGTATAGAAACAATACGGACCGGGCTTGACTTTTGTCAAAGGTCAAAAGTCAAATGTATTCATAAAATAGACAACAAAGGGTGAGCAAAGTGCTGAACAATCAACAAAGATATAACAATAAGGTTTTAAAATAATAAAAAACAAAATAATAAATAAACATAATTAATAAATAAAAAGTAATAAGCATAAATGAAAATAAATTGTCTTCACATCAGCCTCAACTCGTGTTAAAAGCCAATGAAAAATAGAGACTTCAAAAGGTAGAGCTAATTTTCACAGTTTTGGTCACCCCTGCTCCTGTACTGCTCGGTGCTCCTGTAGAGCGGCTGGTTGACCTCAGCGCTCTAGCTGGAGTTTGAGAGCGAAGCAGCTTTGGTATTTTTAATGCCTTAAAAGCAAGCAACAGTATTTTAAAACCAATTCTGCACTAGACTGAACACCAAATTAAGGCGTGCCGTCGATGTATCGCTAACACACGCGCAGTTAGACATTATTTTTCACATTTACACCAAATACTTTGGGTGGAGAAACGAAAGCAGGTCGCACACGGGTCGGGGCTACAGGTGTTAGCGTTGCACAGCAGCACGTTTTGGTCCTGCGTCCCTCATTAACGTGTGAACTCTGGAACAGACTGACCTGCTTCACACACTGAAGATGTGCTCATGACAGGAAGAGAAGCTCAGCTGACAAAGAATAACCCACCAAGCCGACTTTGGACACAGCAGCTCTTACCCGCTCTGCGCTGTGGAAGTTTTCTCTCAGCGAGTCTTCGGGCGCTTCAGCCTTCACGGTGATACAGAACAGCATCGCTTACAACAGCAGCAGCGCAGCGTTTCATCTAGTGACTCTGCCCAACTGAGAGAGAGAGAGGGGGAGGGAGAGAGAGAGAAAGACAATGGGAGAGTGTGTGAAGGAATGAGAAAGAAAGAAAGAAAAAAGGGGGAAAATGAGAGATAATGGGAGAGCGCGAGTTTGTGTAAGAGAGACAGAGAGAGAGAGCGCTCGAGTGTGTGTGTGTGTGTGTGTGTGTGTGTGTGTGTAAGAGAGAGATCGAGAAAGAGAGAGAGAGAGAACTCCGTGTGTTTGTGTGTGTGAGAGAGAGATGAGAGTAAGGGTGTGAGAGACAGAGAGAGACATGTGTGAGATAATGAGAGAGTAAGTGAGAATATGAGATTGAGTGTGTGGAAGAATGTGTGTGTGAGATGAGAGTGAGTGAGAAAGAGAGAGAGAGTGAGAGAAAAAAAGGATATGAATGAATCTCCAAATGAATGCACATACAATTATCCTAGATAGATAGATAGATAGATAGATAGATAGATAGATAGATAGATAGATAGATAGATAGATAGATAGTCAGACAGATATACAGACAGACAGATAGATATATAGACAGACATACAGACAGATAGACAGACAGGCAGACAGATAAAAAAATAGGCAGATAGATAGACAGACAAACAGACAGATAGATATACAGACAGATATATATAGACAGACAGACAGACAGAC
This sequence comes from Arnoldichthys spilopterus, assembly GCA_037974385.1. Taxonomy (NCBI): domain Eukaryota; kingdom Metazoa; phylum Chordata; class Actinopteri; order Characiformes; family Lepidarchidae; genus Arnoldichthys; species Arnoldichthys spilopterus. The sequence continues at coordinate 1,269,163 of JBBPDA010000025.1, read as the reverse complement.
AGACATACAGATAGATAGACAGACAGACAGATATATATATAGACAGACAGACAGACAGACATACAGATAGATAGACAGACAGACAGAAAGATAGATAGACAGATAGACAGAGACAGGTAAAAAAGGAAGAATACAACTGCATTTCTAAATGAATTCACACACTTCTAGAAAGTCTTTTATGTATCTGCTAAAATGATCAGTCTGCTTCTAGTTATAATTTCAGCTGAGCTAAAATCCCAGAGTTTATCCACTCTAAATCGACTAGTGTGGAATCTTTCTGGGGCTTTGTTTCTTCGGTTGCTAACTTCATTTGAATATGACTGGCCTGAAATGTGAGCAGTGTATTTATGAGCAGTTCTTGCATTCTGATATTTTGGAAGCCCTCCATCTGTTCTAGCCTAGAGTGTGCTCCAAGCGCCCACACAAAAACAGCATGCAGATTTCAGCGCACACATACTCTGACAGAGTCAAAATAAGCTGACCTCAACACAACTCATCATTGCCAAAGTCCCTCACAAAAATGTTCTCATTTTCCCCATCTTCTCATAGAATCGCTTTTGACACTGCTCTACTGCACGTATGAGCCACCAGTCCTTTCATAAAATTGTTCTGAGCCCATTTAGCAGCCTAAGAGAGATACGTCGAAGTTCTGGGCATTTGAGTGTTTCCACTGCTCCCAACATGCCTGATTCAACTAATCAGCTCATTAATAATCCCTTTGCAGTGTTGAGGTAGATCTGTTTATGAAGGGAAAGCAAAAAAAATAAATAAAATGTTAGCCTCCAGGATCAAGAATCACATTTCTATGTGCAATTCTATGAAGAAATGCTGCTCATCACAGATTGGAAATATGTGCTGAGGTCAGATGAGTTCACGTTTTAGCTTATTTTCAAGGAAGACATACATTAATTTCTCCATCCCAGAGATGAAGTAGACCATCCAGACACCCAAAAGCCAACATATTTTATATGGGGGTGCATCAGTGCCCACAGCACGGGTGACTTGCATATGTGTGAAGGTCCCACTGACACAGAGCTGATATTGGGATTTTAGAGAGACATATGCTGCCATGCGTATGGTATGGGACAGCTGTTTGGTGAAGAGAGCTTCAATAACTGGAACCAGGGAAACCAGGGAAAAAAGGGTGGGGTGAGTGAGTAAACAGCGCTTTCCCCATCCTACATCCATGGCTTAACCCCAAACTGCCCCATGGGAACAGGTGTGAAGCCCACTGATCCTGCTACTGGTGTGTTAGGATGGGTTAGATGCATAATCTGACTTTAGTTTTCATGAAGATGACATCTTTCCCAGGACGTCAGTGGTTATTTCAGCAAGACAATGCTAGGTCATTCTGCATACACCACAAAAGCATATTTGTGCTTGACTGGCCTGCTAGCAATCCAGTGGTGCCTCCTCCTGTATGTTGCATCATGAAGAGGAAAAGGCGAGAACAGACTGTTGAGCAAATCCAGACTTGAAGCATGAAGCAAGAACAGGCAAAATTCCCACTTATTAAACTACAGCAGTTGGTCTCCTCAGTTCCCAAATGAGTAAAAAGCATAATTCAATTTGAGGGTGATGTAACACAGGGGTAAATACGCCTCTGCTCCAACTTTTTGGGAGTGTGTTGAATGCGTCAAATTCTACATTTGTTTATATTTACAAAATATGCTTAAGTTGGTCATTGAATATATAGGAAATTATTTCTGTTCATCGGTTAAATAAAGAATCAAGAGAATTTACAAACCACAGAAGACTGCATTGCATTTTTTAAAAATTCCAACTTTTCTGGAAATGTTATATTTGTGAGAGAAGTCGTATTTAAAATTTAACCATTTTAGGTTTATTTTCATCATGTGTTGGTAAGAGCATCTGTACTGCTCTGAGACTCTGTTTTGCTATTTGTCAGAAGGGCATCAAAACACCAGCAAATGTTTTTCCTCTGCTGACAAAGATTAAAATAAATTATATTGCGCTTTCACTACAGTACTTGAATACAATACTTTTCTGCATAAATTTGAATAACTGCTATATAGAAGCAGCAAATGTGCATTTCAGCATGTAATCCAGTTAATGAAGGGTGATTAAATTTAGAAGACCAGTTAAAGCACAGCAGCTCCCAGCACCACAAACACTACAGTTCAGCTCTGATACATTCAAAAACATATTCTTCCCATTTATTTTCTTCATAAAGGGCATCAAAAATAACCTGTAAAGCTATTTTACACAAACATTTCAGCACCCAAATGTGAGTTTGTGTGCTCCTGAGTGTTAATAGGTACTGTCCTTACTTAAAAACAAGTCCCACATAAGACAACATTGATGAATCCATGAATGTAAAAAGTACATTTAATTGTCATTACAATGGCACCTGACAGAAGGTGGGATATATTACATGAACAGTTAGTTCTTAATGCTGGTGTGTTGGAAGCAGGAAAAATGGGCAAGCACAAGGATCTGAGCAACTTTGACAAGGGCCTTAATGTGATGGCTAGACAACTAGGAAGCCTTATTATATTAATCATCTAATCATTAAATACAATTAGTTTAATGCAAACCTTGGTAATACACAACATACTACAATCAGTCTCAGGACTCAACACATTTTTTTGGACATGTAGTGTTGTTTTTTTGCCAAATAATCTCAATATTTACAGGTTGTGATTGCAGATTGCAGAAGTCCTGCAGTATAATTTCTTAAGTAGATGTTCTATATACAAAACACACATTTTAGTACTTTCCCTACTCTGGCAAACCCATTTCAACCCAAGAGAGACTAATTAGTTGATCAGTTGAGTTATGTGGGTTGGGAGAGGGTCCTGCTATAAGTTACTGCTTTGAGTTCCTGGACCTGCAACTTCTGTGCTTGTTTTCAAAATATGTTTTTGTAAGGATAACTTTTACTTGAGCCCTTATTTTACTGAGGTAACACTACTTTTTACTGCAGCATAGGTGTAAGCTTCTCAACCCACCTGTGTTTTATGATTGTCAAGTTCCACACCAAAATCTCTCTCCCCTTTGCTTTTGGGTTCAGAAACTGATGCCCCCTTGTGGCTAAAAGGAAGTATTACTCCCATTGCTTCCAAAGACAGATATATTTAAAGAGCAATCTGTATTTGTTTGCTTCTGTAAAATTAGAGTAAAGAAAAAGAAACGAAGGCATGCAAGCCAGTCTTTATTTTTCAAAACAAAGCCTTAAAACAGCACTATTTGATTGTCACATAATGACAAAATCCATAATAAAGAGGAGTAAAATATTTCTTTCAAATATAAAACATAAAATGCCATCACACAAAAATCTGTAAAAAATCTGACAACCATCATTATCTTTTCATTAGACAGTTTCACATTAACTCAAAGTACTGAGATCACATTGTTAACATTATTAACCATAAACTAGATATAAAATTAAGTTAAAAAAAATTAAATACAGTACAAAACTACAGAACTTATATTTTAAATATATGTAAAATAATAAGAAACATTTACAAAACAATAAGAAACATTTACAAAATAACAAAAACAGTTACAGTCTTTACTAAGAAATATCCTGTTTGGACAGAGCCTCTTCTAATGTCTCAATATGTACAAGTGGAATTTTTGCAACTTCAAAGAAGACCCTGCAAAGCACAAAAAGAGGGCATATGGAACATGGAACGGAATAAAAAGTAGAGTTTAATAGTTTTAGCACACTATATTTGCTATACTTACTTATGAGAGTACTTGTTTTCCACAGCTTTGAGCTTTTCATCTGATGGGCTGACCAGCATTGCATACAGTCTCCTCACCAGGTTGCTGAGGTCACTCAGTGCATAGCCACTGTGGTACTGAAGAGCCGCTGTCTGCATCAGAGAAAGCACCTACCATCATGAGCCAACTTCCAAGCAGAAGACTTGAGATTTGTTTATACACATTTGCTAGACATGCTTATGACACTGCCCACGTCAGCTGCCCACTCCTCCTACACGGTGGGTTAAACGCAGAGGTCACATTTTGTTAAGATGCACTGTGTGCTGTACGGTGGTGCGTTCACAATAACAAATATTCACTCACTTTCACTAGGGCCGAACAATTTTGAAAGAGACAGTTTGAAAGAGTGGCATTTTCACAATGCAAGGACTGCAATTGGAATAGTATTCTATATTATCCAATATCCAGTTCTTTTTGGGGGATTGTAAAAAAAACCAATGAAATTTAATCATGCAGCACTTTACATATTACATGTTACATATAGGATTCAAGCCAAGTCCAAAACAAATAAACTTTTTGCAAATAAAAGGGGGATGGGTGGAAAATAAAGAAAAATAAATTTAAATAATCACATTAAAATACTTTGACAATTAAATCATTTTCCTTAAATTGTTTACCCCTACATATGACCACAGGTCAGTAATTACTTGTAGGTAATATGTCAAAAATATAATTTCATGATACATATTTTCTCTCACATGATAAGAAACATATCTGAGGAAAATCTGTTTTACTAGTTACATGTTAAGCATTACACTCTTTTTACATTTAGCAATTTAAAGGCAAGACTGCAGAAAAAAATGTTGTAAGCATAACAAACTGCAATCACTATTCTGATAGATGCTGGATGTAGTAAAAAAAAAAGTGTACTAAAAAAAGGGGGGCACAGATGGTCTCTATGGGGTGCGAAGACAAAAACTGTACTGGCATTTAATGAATCATTAATTGTAAAGGTGCACGAAAACTGTACTAACATTAAAGAACAGTAATGTATTTATATCATTAGTACTTTTTATTACGTCCATATTTTTTAATAAACCTAACACTGTTTAGAAAGGCCTGAGGCTTAGATTTTGTTTTTGCAATTGTGCCCAGCGATGCATTGTGTCCAGAGATGCAGATGCAGCCCTCACACTGGCACGAAATAAAAAAACGTTGGGTCACAAAATAAAAAAAAAAAAATTATGCCTCACCTAAAGCAAAATCTCACACAAAGACTCTACTGATGGGTTAGTTTAAAATAAAACTTATGAAGTTGGCATCTGTACTGTGTGTATGTGTGGATCTTACCCATCCTCCCAGTCCTTTGGTGATGAGTGCAAGGAGCAAGCATGCAGAAGCTAGATGCGAAGCTCTCTCAAGGACCAACTCCAGCTCCAATAGGCTGAATTCACATATGTAGCGTGCTAGCGTCAGCGTCTCCATACTAGCATGGGCTACCTGTGGATTTGGTTGTTTTTCATTATGTGTAATAATAAATACACAATAACAATCATTAATAAAGACATGCTTGCCATCGGCTGAAGAACATTAGCTACTGTAGAGAACATAAGGCAATTCTGACCAGTGTTGGGGAAGCTATTATGAAAGCTTTGCAAGCTACCAACTAGAACACACTGGATGAAACTGAACTACAACAAAAGCACTCCATGAAGAAATCAGGTGTAGCTAACTAAAACAACTTTTAAAAAGTAGTTCAGATTAATTTGTAAAGAAAATGAATGTGTTTTAAAATGATAACTATATACTGAAAAGTTACTTCAGTTTCAAACATTATCAAACTATTATCACTCTTAGTCTTATGGTGTACAGTAGTACAGTTAGGTATCTTAGACTCAGATGCAGGACTCTTAAATTCAGGCTCTGTGTTAGCAGCACTTTGAACATGAAGAAAGATTAAGTAGAGCTTCAAATGTCTTGGAGGAAGCACATGCTAGCCTTTACTTTTCCCCGTATTTAGTAATTGCCATCCGCCCACTAGTTGTAGATCCCTATTGTCACCCTATAACTATCGATGTTATCCAAAAAGAAAAGCAGTCTTTCAAAAAGACGTGGTGGAGCTGTTACATGTTTTAGAGAACACATGTGCTAGCCTTTACCTTTCCAGCTTAGTAACATTACTAGTTAAGGTACACTCAGCAAAAGCAGAAATGGGCAATTACTTGGAAATTGGGGAAAAAGTGGATAAACATTTAATAATAATAAAATAATATAATAATAACAATAAATAATAATAATAATATAATAATAAATGTTGAGCTCAAAATGAAAGATTATACTGAATCACCATAAAAATACACTTTATTAGTTGCAAGGCAGTTTTACAGCCTACTTTATTTGTGCAACGACCCCCCACCGATCACTGTATTTCAAGATAAATATTCAAATATATATAATATTTTAAATAAAGGTTATTACAGCTTAATATAATTTTTCAATATATTATCCTGTATGGTGAAATTTAATATTTAATATATTTAATATTTACATTTAAATTTCAGCTAGCAGTCTTACCCATTTTATGCAATGTGTGAACTGGCCATTGGTGTATGGGTCACTATACTTATCCAAGTGCAACAATTTCATTTCTAAGTGACACTTCATATGAGCCTTCAGTATTGTTAAAGCCGAAGACACACTGGTGAGGTCAAGAGGGTTCATCTGTGAATTACAGCTGAGCAGGAATTAGCTTAAATTGGGAATCACATCAAAAGGAAGTTCTAAATGTTCTTACCTTTGCATACCGTCTGAGGAATCTGTAAGGTATAGGGATGTTAATATCAAAGTTGAGTCCTTGCAAGATGTTCCTTTCCATGACAATGAATTCCTGCCTCTTGTACGCGTCATCACAAATGTACAAAAAGTCATCAATACTGGGAGGACACCGCTCCTAGTGAAAAATGTAATACAAGCATTTATTCCAAATGTTTAACACCATGCTGTTATTCAACTAATTAACACTTTCTAAGAAGTGCCAACATTGCCCGTCACAAATGTAAGCTGGAAGAGGCCAACTAGCACTGAAAAGAATGTAGATCCAGGACAGACAATCAAGCTTTTTATAGCAAACACTTTAATTTAACAATGCTTGTAGTAGTCAGGCAAATAGACTAATGCCATCCTACCAATCCTTTTCACTGCAAGTGCCACAATAAGATGCCCATTCAGCACCTGTACAAGTTTTTACTTACTTCAAACTTGGCAGCGATGAGCATAGCTGTGGAGCCAATGAGTTGCAGGGATTCCCTCAAAGCCACTATTACAGACAGATAGTGGTCTGTGAGCTTCACAGCCAGATACAGGGTTTCATGACAGAGCTCAAAGTTTTCCTGCACAAAGAAGCCAAAGGAGATGTGTAAACACAATAAACATATTAACAGACGCATAAATAAGAAAATGCTGCTGAAAGACTAGGGTGTAGACTTTTTCATGCAAACTGAATTGCTTTGATGCAGCAGAGCTTTGAAAATGGTCATTCAGTACCAAATTCCAAAATTTAAGGGGTGAGTCAGTAAGCTTGTCTGTTTCAAACTTTAAAGTGCTGATTGGGTGACAAGTCAAAGGTCAATGGTTCCTCTGAATTGCAAAATCAGCAAGTCATAGAAATACAAAGAATACTAAACACAGGCTGCCACTGCTGTATACCAAACTAACACAATACCATTGACAAACTCACCAGCAAACTAGGTAGCCTACAGTATGAGTATCTGGTGTGATTACAGAAGCACAGTGTTAAATGTGCATTCACATGGCACTGGTGTGGCAACATCAAACGTAACCATGTAGTGCATGATGGGTCCAACACACTGAATACTGGGGATGTATTGCAGTGAAAAAGTTGATGAGCTGAACCCCCAATCAGGAGATACATGCATTTACATGGTTTGTGTCTGCAGTTCAGTATACAAAACATTCAATCTGCTTTTTAGTTATTCTTGTACGATATGTAAGGACAAAGACAAAAAACCTTACCAGAGCAGTAATGCAATTTATTTTCATGCACACTGGAGAGCGTGCTCATAGCATGATAGCATTATTCATATTTCAACTACTGAACAGTGTTAGAGTGTGAGAAAAGTGATTTTTGAAAACACCTTTCATGTTTCCACCACAGAGAAAAGTTGCTTAGACTCCAGACACCTTAAATATTGGCATGTTGCTGATTAGTTCAAAAAATATCATTCAGCAATCTGTACTCAAGGGACTGGTACTGGCATTAATACTGGACAACTCTATATGATACTCAGACCTAGAAATCACAAATTACCAGTCAAATTTACCTGGACCTCCACCATCCAATCTACAAGAATGCCCCTCATATCTCCATTCAAGTCTGACTGAATGTGCATGTAATCAGTCAAGACAAATTTCTCCTGTAATGCACAAAACAAAAACACAGTAGTAAACAGTTTCACCCAGTAGCTGCCACTCCTGGAAGAAGAGGTCACATGCTACCCTTAATATGATCATAATATGAAATAAACATTTATGTGGCCTTCAAAACTGCTCTATAACCTTTAATCCAAAAAACATCCACCCCACAACATGCTCTCACCTCTCTATTCTTGAGGTAATCAAAAATATCTTTGGCGTACTCTGGAGTCATCAAGCAGTCTCCAGCCTGCTCCTTATCAATGTCAAACTCTTCTGGTATCTAAGGATTACAAGAGATAAGACACAGCTTTAAAGACTTGAACGTAGTGAACATGTGTGGCTTCCCAGAGTATATTGAGAATAATTTTAAATAACCAGGAGATTTTTAAATTAATAAAGCATAGTGCAATAGAGCAACTTTGCATATTTATTAACAAAAGCATGCTACATGATTTGCAATACCAAGAACCTAAAAAAGCCAACTGTGATGTGCATATTTCAGAGGTTTAATCTGGTGCCCAGATAATGACATTTTAGCAGTAAAGACAGGTATACAAACAATACAATTCCCACACAAACAAAAGGTATGTCATTCTTTACGTAGATGTTTATCTTATCACCAAAAAATGTTGCTTTTTGCACTAAATCTCATGTGCCATGTGACTGCCAATTCACAAGCTCTGCAATATTAGATATACTTATTATTAAACTCCCTCAATGAAAACTGGTCAATAATGTCCGATAGCATAGAATATAACTAACATTGCAGCCCTTGTGATCTGAAAATTTAATTCTTTCAAATTGTGATTTTGATGATTCATGTTCACCCCTAGTTTTTAGGAATGTTTATCATGTACAAGAATTTTATTTATCCCCTATTGGGGAAATTGACTTGGCACAGCAGCTGGGAAAAGATACAGTACAACCGTAATATGACCAAGGCACAATAAAGATATAACTAAGACATAAAAGAAGACATAATTCTAAAAAATACCAGGACATAAAAAGAGCATGAGGACCAACCTTTTGTTCTTGGATGGCAGACTCTAGAACGTGTTGGACTGTGAGCTTGTCATTAGGAGGAGATGGACTTATGTCTTCTGATAGTGACTCCTCCACCAGTCCTTGAGCCTTCTTAGAGTGCACTTCAGATGATGGACATTTAGACCTGGAGTGAAAAATTATTAAAGCAGTAGCCCTAAATGTTTTTGATTGTTTTCGTGACTGATGTTTTTGATATCCCTTTTACGTGCATCAGCCAAACTGAGTATGACAAGAACAAAATATTGCAGAATTTGTTCTGTTAGGTTTAATCTGATGAAGAATTATAGTTGTACCTTTGATCCAACAGCAACCATTTAATATGCAATTTTAAACTTTTTTCTTTTTTTTGCCACAATATTGTTTGGCATTACATTGGTTTGTCATATAATTATATATAATGTCAAATCCATTATTCTGGTTTAGTGCCAACCCATCTAGGAGCTGTAGAATTCTGTAAAGTGGTCTCATTCTGTGCCCAACTTGAGGTAATTTGCCCTGCACAAATATATGATGACATAAATGGTCAGTGGTGGCCTAGTGGTAAGGACCCTGCCCATGTGAACAGAAGGTCAGAAGTTCAAGACCCGACCCAGGTACCCTTTAGCATAGTACCGTCTCACTACAGTATACCCTGGGTGCTTTTAATAGCTGCCCGGTGCTCCATGTGTGCACTTGTAATGGGTTAAATACAGAGGATGCGTTTCGTTGTGGGGCACTTTGTGTGAGATAGTGTGTTAACAATGACAAATTGGCATTTTCACATATTGCTCAATGGTTTGCAAAAGACTTGAAGATTGATGATTATTACTTAGTCTTAACCACTTTGCTTGTCAGGGCTTTTTGGCCTGGCTTGCCGCTCTTCACTTGGGCGCCTTGCTGTGTTCTGCTGGTCTGTTTGGAAGAAGAGGATACAAAATCTGAATAATCTCTTAGTAAAATAGTGGCTCAGAAAGATCATAAAACGGAGCTTTACAAACGATAAATACGAAGAAACACAACGGTCAGAAATATTTCCAACTTGTTTTTATATTAATGACACCGATCACAATGGTCAGTGAGGACTTACATTTGTAAGATCAACAAATGCAGATCTTTTCTTGGGCCCTCCCTGGGGTGAGGAGGGGGTTCTTTTAACATGAGAAACATCCCCCTGTAAACAAAGAAAAACAACAAATAAATCACCCATGGGCGCACATATGCACCAGTGATCAGAGGTATCCCGATCATGTTCATCTTCAGCCAGCCAGCACGTCTAAGAGACGTCGCCATATAACAGCTGATAGAACGTTAACCGGGGTCACGAACACAAAGCACGTCATTGTACTCACCTGGTTGCCAAGTCCATTCACTTTACCCCGAGAGTTCGAGATAGAGTAATGTTTGTTAGCCCGCTGGAAAGGCATTGCTAATTCCGTTGATAGTCCCAGTCTTGCAGGTTTTATTTCTAGATCAGCGGATATACAAGGAAGACGCAGATCTCACACGCATCAGACTAAGAACGGTTTGTTTACACCGACCTCTTTAAGGCGGAACCCGACAGACAGAGCCGTTCACACAGCCTGGATAGCCGAGCCCGTTTGTTGGCTAAATGACAATCGAGTTCGAACACGACCGAAGCACAGTTTAGAGGTTTCAAATTCAAATCAAACTTCTCATCGCAAATAAGTAAATATATGAGCGTATTTTCTATTTCATCTCATCCAGTGACATTAAATTTGAACAGGGAGCCTGTGTCGAACAGCACGCTGATTGGTCCATGAAAAAAAACGTTGAACAATGTCAACCGTCTGTTACAAGTATTGGCCAATCGTCAGTCGCCTTTTTCAGTTAAAGTCGTTATTTAACCAATCAGAGGAAAGAAGGTGGGTCGCCATCGTTTCTTCTCCAGTAGGCGGCGTCAAGAGCCACCCGTGTAAAGTGTATGTCGCCATCTGCTGTAGTGTTAAAGAGTTTAGCAGAGCATACAAAAATGACTAGAAATTCACGGAGCATATCGTGCGCTGAGGTTCATGGCTGGTGAGGAACTGACTGTTACCAATCCGTTTGAAAAGAGCGAGTTATCTTTTCTCCCTTAGTTTGAAGCAAATGTTTTAGCCCTGGCGCTGGTTTTCCGTTATTTATCACTTCCTGTTTTTAAATCCAGCGAAATTTTTAAGCTTAGATGTGTATCGTTTCATTCATCCAGTCAATCGGAACAAAAATAAAAATAAACAGACGCTGCACTTGACTTTCTGATATCGCTCTTATACTCACACGCGCCCCCTGC
>JBBPDA010000025.1:1236465-1247535 GCA_037974385.1 Arnoldichthys spilopterus | reverse complement strand
GAACAGTAAACAATGTAGAAACACAATGAATACTTTGTGAATGAATACTTATTTACAGAAACAGTGCAAAGAGTGCATTTGTTTAACGTTAAGGTTTTATGTGTCAATTTTAAACTAAGAAGTCACATTGTACTTGAGCACTTGTAATCTCTTGGAGACCCATGAATTCTGTATAAAAAGTGAGGGAGGCATGTGTTCCTTGATTTTTTTTTTTTGTCATTATAACCAGTTTTATGGTCATAAAAAATGCAGATTTGTCAAAATGTGTTAAGGTTTAGTGTTAAGGTTAACAAACATATTCACCTCCTTCCTGAAGCTGCTTTTTGTCTTACACGATAAGGCAGCTGAAAGTGGTTTTCATGTCTTGTATTGTGGACATTGTGTGCGCGCGTGCGTGCACATAACTAAGGAAAAACTAAAAGTGCAGAAAGATTTACTTTTGTTTACTGAGGTTAGGGTTACGTGTAGGTGTAATGTTACTGAATACAGTAATACACAAGTCAATGGAAGGACCTCAAGTGTGTGTATGTATGTATGTATGTATGTATGTGTGTGTGTACTTTGTGTGTACTATTTGTGATCTTTAAAAAGGCCTCAAAAGTCTTAATTTTGATCTTAAAACTTGTGCAGACTCCCTGGAATGGTATAGTGTGTATCAGAAGATTCGGCTTTCCAACTACTATACCATTTCCTTAACACGTTTTCTTCCAGATTCCATGAGTTCTGCATACGAGGGTGGTGCATTGTGGGAAAGAAGCAGACATGTCCTTACTGCAAAGAAAAGGTGGACCTCAAGAGAATGTTTAGTAACCCGTATCCTTTGTTCAGTTACTGCAGTGTGGGTTTAAAGACTTCTGAAAGTAATTGTACTTGGGTTGCTTATATCTTACTAACAAGGTTTACCACACTGGAATGAGTCACTGCTCTACCTAGTATGTCCAGTTATTTGATTAGCGGCATTTTAGTTTCTGTTTTAGTTCCTGGAAGTTTTTCAGAAAGACATTTTTTTACAGCTTTGTCTGGAAGTATAAATCAAAATTCCCAAGCCTTGGGTATGTGTAAAGGAAGTATTGAAAGGGAATCAACAAACACTGTCCTGATTTCCTGTAATTTTACAACATAGAACAACTTTCATTTTCTTTGGCTCACGCTGTGCTGTATAGACAGTGGGCTTTTGGTGTTTGTTTAGGTGTATGTGTGCTTGGAGCAATATCTGTTTCAGGGAAATGAAGGCGTCTGGCTTGTCGGCCAGCTGGGAAAATATGGCCTTGAGTAAATCATAGGTTTCGCCACTGACTCATAAGCAAAGCCAACTCTTATCTGTAGCATTCACAAAGTTTCAGTGAGACTAAAATGACAACCAAATAAGTAATGGCTTCGATGCCTAAAAAAAAGTAACCCCGTGGAAATTGTCAAAAAGAAATTTCAACCTATTTGAAGAAGCAAACATTTCACCCTCTTTAATATAGTACCTACAAACAAATGTGATGTACTTGTAAAAAGAAAAAGGAAATCTTAACTTTTCAATCATCAATCAACAAAAAATTAAACTAATGAAATATTCTTTGGTGGTGTAAGTATGTATTATTGTATGTAGCATGTAGCACTGCCCCCTTTAGCCAAAAAAACCTCTTGTACGTGTTTATCTTAATTGCCAATCTGTCTCTGACATCAGCTTGCTGACATTTTTTTAATCATTTTTCTATGCAAATTTCTTTCAGTTGACTTTGTGAGTGATTGCTGTCTTGCACATACTGCCTTTTTTCAAATCTCACATTTTAATGTGCTTCAGTACCTCTACTTTTTGAGCCACTCTTTTTGGATTTACTAGTGTGCTTTGAATCATTATCCTGTTGAAAGGTCGACCTCTGGTTCATCTTCAACTTTAGGATAGATGCCCTTGCATTTTCTTCAAGGACATTGATATGATAGAGTTCCTAGGTGAATCTGTACCTGTAAGTTTCCCAGTCCCTGAGGCTGCAAAGCAACCCCCAACAATAACGTTTCCACCACTATGCCTCATAGTTTGTATGAGGTGTTCGTCTATGCTACACGTCTATCTGGAACACCTGATTCTAATCTTATGGACTTGAAGTTGTGATGTATGTATGTGTATTTACCTTTTCCATGTGACTAATCAGTTTTGTTCATTTAAATGGTGAGAGTGACTGCAAACTGTTAGTTTTGTGTCATATGTTAGAGTTTCTGTAGTCACTGTATCAAAGGTGGTGAAATGTTTGCTTGTTCAAATATTTTGTAAAATTGAACAATTTCCATGGGATGTATGGGATGCCACAGAGACTTCCTAGAAGTAATCTTGTGTCTGGGAAATATGAAATCACAGGTCATCTGTGTCACACAGTACAGTTTTTGTTTAGGTTTCTTTCTGAGGGTGTGATTCAGGATACTTTTTCATAGATGTCCATGGAACCATAAACATGCAAGTCATGTTTGTTTCCTGATTTAACAATCGCAAAAGTTTACATATGAACACATCAGACCTCAAATATCTGATTCATACCAAGTTCGGTTGCTTTGCTAACCAAGCAGTTAACAAAAATAAACAACACGTCATTGTTTTAGACGGTTGATGCGGAATCTTTTTTTTGTGGCAAAGTCAGTAGTGAATCAAGAGGAATCTGTTTTATTCAGTTCTGGTGTTGTCTGAGCTGGCTATCCAAAGCAGGAAAGTTTTATTCATTTTTTTATAGGTCACAATAGATCATAGTTTACCCTAATCTGCATTTACCAGTCTGTGCCACCTTACAGAAGAGCTGGGTGGTACCTAGGGAATGTGCTTTGGGTGTCTGACTTTTATCAAGAGTGTTTGTTGACTAGGTTTACCTCATATCTTGAGTCCTGAAGTAAAGAAGCAAAAGTTGGACCCCAGCCTGTCCAGAAAAACTCTTTAGTGAATTGTTTATTTCTCTGTGTGTTTGTGAATTTTTTCTCTTTAACTGGGTGTCCTCAGATGGGAGAGGCCTCACGTCATGTACGGACAGTTGCTGGACTGGCTTCGCTATCTTGTGGCCTGGCAGCCAGTGATCATTGGATTAGTACAGGGCATCAACTACATCCTGGGGCTGGAGTAACTGCAAAGACAGACCAGTGCATTGGCCGCTAACTGCTGTGGCAGCCAGGGGAAGATGTCTTTGTCTCCAAGGACACTGGGAGTGGGACTTTTATCTCCAATGTGTAATGTACTGTATATAGGCACACACCGTGCTTACATGTATTTAAAGGAAAAAAATTGAATTCTACTAGCAGTCTGGCATTGGATGTCTTTGATGTTATCAGTTTTTGGACCTTTTCAGGTATGGACATTGTTTTGGAGTTAACTGGTTTATGTTTTTAGATTTTTTTAAAGAAGATGCTCACCAGTCTTAATGGGCTTTTTAATCATAATTTTTATCTTTTAATAGTGTTAAAAGACACAGTTGCCCGTGTAGGTCCTCTTTCCCAATTCCAATGAAAACCCCTGGCACACTGACCATCTTAGTAATGCCCGGGAAGCTGTTAGTCTTTAAGAGAGGGCGAGAGCTATACACGTTTAGGTACTAGTCAGTAAGTCCCATCCAGATGCCATATGATTTTCCAGCTGCAGTGGGTCTTTTTTCAAATGCCCTCCTCTGTTATCATTGTCTGCTTTATTTTGTCGTGTGATATGGGGACTTCCTGGAGGTGTTTCACGCAGCAGGGTTTCTCAGTTAGGCAGATAGTTGGGGATTGTCCAGTAGAAATGTGCCTCAGCTGTTTTCCTCAGGCTCAACTGTGGGCTGAAGTTACCCAGATAAACTGAGAAATCCTTCTTTGTGAAATACCTCCCATTTCAAAGAGGTACTTTGAAAAAAAAGTGTACATTACATAACTGAATAACATATACAACAATAATTTTGTCAAATCACTGTATTTGAGCACCTCATTATTGGCAATGATGTTGTCATCTTACAAGCGTTTCATACAATGAAGGTTTCTTTTATTTTTAAATCAGTCCCCATAATGTGCCCTAGCATTGCACAGATCATTGTGGTTGAAAAACTGAAGCATGGTCCAACGCTTTCAGAAAGATTCATCACACGTCTACATTTTGAAACAAAAATATCCTGAAAGGACAAATGGAGTCCTTTTGGTGTAAGTTTACATTGTATGGTTTGTCATCCCAATGATGATTGAAGGTTGCTGAGTAGGGGGCTGTGTTTCTGGCACACTGTTCAGAGTGCCCATGCTGACCCCTGTTCAAAAAACCCTGAAGTGGACTACATGAGAATGAGAACTGGACCTTGGAGCAGTGGAGGAAGGTGGTCTGGTCTGATCAGTCACATTTTCTTTTACATCATGTGGATGGTTGTGCCTGCTTGTGTGTATGCGTGCCAGTCAGTCAGTCAGTCACCGGGGGTAGGGATGGCACCAGCATGCATCATGAGTAGGTAAGCAGGGGGGAGGCAGTGTGATGCTCTGGACAATGTTCTAGAAATCCTGACCGTAATCTGGATGTTACTTTAATGCATACCACCTTCCTAAACCTTGTTGCCGAACAGGTACACCCCTTTCATGGTAATGGTATTTTCCAAGGTGTGATTTAAGGAAAAGGACTAAGAGTTCAAGGTGTTGACCTGTCTTATTCCACAGAACTCCTTCTGCACAGGTGTCTGCGATGTGCAGGTTGTTCCAGTGTTAGGGCTGACTGGGGTTTATCTTAGCATAGAGATCCCTGATAAACAGCCCAGGTGGGAGGAGTGTTCCAACGGGTTGTGGGGCGTGTTTGCATGATCCTTGCCATTGACGTTAGTGAAAGAACGATAATGGACAAAAAAGGTCCAAAATGTCAAAAATATTCAGGATGAAGGGACACGGTGCTGCAGTGTGGTGTACTACATAAACACCACAAGTACTAGTTTAGGCCGAATGCTCTTTTAACATGCTAATAAACTTGAACACGTTACCTCGGGTTGTTTTTATTATGATTAAGCCATGGAGTCGTGTGTTTTTACTAGGTTGATGATTTATTACGTGTTGGTTTCGTTTTGCGGTTTTGCTCTGCTGGTTTCAGTAGTAATGACTAACGGGGGTGTGGTGCAGATCCACTGTATATAAAACCGACCTGCCTCTGCACACACACATACACAGCAGCCGGCATGACGTGTGGGGACACCCTCAAAGGTAAACCCTAAACTCTTTCTCAACTTTGGTACATTGACAAACTACTTCTCCGTCGAGGTTGTTCCTTATTCCGCCTGTGTTGTATGAGGAACTGCTAGCTCTGCTACGCTGCTACAGCGCGAGAGGAAATACTCAGTGTGTGTGTGTTCTCTCGGTAGGGATTGGCTATTGGTCAGTCATGATGCTCCTAACGTGCCCTGTTGCTGAAGCCGACCACGGTACGTTGAACACTTGACTCCGTACGATATTAATATTAATCATACAATAAAAATGTAGTCTTATGGTTTAAATTTAACCCTGCATTCACATATAAGTATGTATTATTATTATTATTATTATAGAAATAATTTTCCGTTTAAATGTTAAAGATCGTAACTGAATATATTATGCCATGATATGTATTATGGGATGATCTTTATATGATGTTTTATCATGTAATGTGTTATCAGTTTGATCATGAATTTTGGGATTGCTTTTACTGTACAGCTTTAATTGTAACATTGCACAACGAAACTCTTATGACTCTACTGGGTCATATTTTATATTAGTGTCATATTTATATAATATTTATTAATTAACTCCCAAACATTTATCCAATATCTTTTCCAATTCAGGTGTTCCAAGATATATTAACTGGAATGACACGGTGTGATTGTATTAATGACTATTACGCAAAATATAACGTAAATGTTATTCATTTATCATGTTATCATTAAACATATTTAAAGATGCATACAGATGAATATACAAGGCCTTCTTTCCATTAAAAAAAACGAACAGCTACAAAATAAGCAGCAGAACTGAAATGATGGTGTCGCTGAGGTGTAGCTAAAGCTTTATACCATGGTAAAATATTCTGTTCTTCATAATGTCCTTTATTCTTAAAGGTATGGAAGTTAAAGGCCCCAAGATTATGCGGCTGAAGTCCAGATTGACAGGTAAGAGTGATGCAGAGTAACATTCCTTTTTTGTTTACTTTGTATGGATGCAAGGATGTGGTATTCATGCCAAACGTGCTGTGCTTTATTATTGGTCATTTAAATAATATCTAAGGCACCCTTAGGTCCCCTAAGACATTAGAAGTGTGCCAAGAGCTCTGGCAGGGGAACTCAACCATCCAAATGAAAGACCTGCTGAAAGTGAGATTTTCTCCAGAATTGTAACTAAAATGTATGTGACATACCAATTCTCAGGGTCGGGGTACAACATTACCTGTGCTGTGATGCCTGGATTACTTGAAGAGGAGACTCTTGTGTACTGGCTGGTCAACAACACCTTTGTGGATATGGCCTACCCAGATGGCAGAGTGGAAATAGAAGAGACAAAGTAAGGACTAACTTGAGGTTACCCTTTCATTCTATGGAATTGTACTGGGGCCATTTGTAAAGGACAGTGGAGTTTTAAGGGGCTTATAGGCTGAATATTTTATGTTTACATTCTAATACCAGTTTTAATTAACTTCCTTCAGTTTTCATGACCATTTTCGTTTTCCTGTTGCCTTTAAGAGTAAAGTTCTACACAATTTAAATAGTTGGTTTAAGAGAACATAAAAATGTCTCCTCCATAGTGAACAAACGTAAATATGGCATTTTGACTTTTGACATTTGAATTGAACCTATTTTGGAAGAAAGAGCTTGATTTTGAAGGCTTGGGATTTCCCAGTTTCTTCTGTACTTGGTTGTTTTCAGTGTCAAACCCTGCTCCAGGTTTTAAAAATAGGTTATGCACAGTCAGCTACTCTAGTATTTAACACACATACGTCAGGGCTGCTGTCAAAGCCCTTTGTTATACAGCCTTATGACACATATGTGTTGCGAGATTTGCGAAAAGCAGCTATTCAATTTGTAAATGACAACACAGAACTTTTCTTTGACAAGTTTTTAATGTACAGGAGAAACCTGGACATAAACTGCAAATATGGCTTTTTTTATAGGGACGCATCAATGTGGGAATTGTGGGCTGATGGCGATACCCAATATTGTTTTTCATGAACATATCTGCCGATAAAGATGCTAATTTAAAAAATGCAAAAATTGGGACCATGCCTTCCTGGATTAGAAAATGTATTTATATCGATAAGGTTAAAAATGAGGTGGAATGGGAAAAATTAAAGCATTTTAGCACAGTATCACCTCAACATTCTACTCTTCCAAAGCATGTTGGTTTGAAATAGTGGTCAAATCCAGTTGTCTGATGCTGATATTTTTTTCAAGCAAATTTTTGCCAAAATCCGAATTATCATTGAGCATGTTATTATATGTTTAAATTGTAAGTTATTTTGTCAAGTTGAAATTTTGTGGTCATATGCATTAAAAGGTACAGTTTACAGTCAAATACAATGAAATATTTTCCCCAGGCTACACAGTGTAGTTATTTCAGCACGTGGACAGTAACTGTGCATTGAGACATGCGCACAAATGTTCTCTGTAGATGACGTGTATGTAATTATTCAGTTAGCAAAATATTATTTTTACCAGGGGCATCCAAACCTTTGCAAATTATGGATTATAAACTGCATGTTGTTTATATGTGTGGGTTTACATACAAAGAACAGTTGATATTACCATGCATGACCATATTTAAACCTCTGTTTTTTACCTTGCAATTACACAGGCTGTTTTTGTTATTGGGCCTTTAAGTGTGATCTATATACATGAGGTCTGCGCTGATTGGTTGCATGGTACTGCACTTTGTTTCAAAAGCCATCTGGATGGATACACTCCTGTAACTTTATTGTGATGGGGTGGCGCTAAACTGCTGTAGGCTATATAGACTTATTTTATACGTATATGTGTTTTGTAAAATCACGAAAGCTGTGAATTCAGCTAAATGTATTTGCAGCTAATTTTAGACCCAAAAATCCAGTAAGAAATCATAGAAGTGGTCATGTCTTCATTATTTGTGACAGTTACAGTTTGGATTTTTTGAATCTACAGATCAGGTGACTTAATCCAGACCCAACTGGTGATTAAAAACATTTCCCCAGAGGACCTCTTTTCCAGTTTTACCTGTACAGCGCTGAATCCAGCAGGGTCTGACCAGAAAAGTATGAAAATTGTAAGTATTTTTCAATGGGTTTTTTTTCTTTTCCACTCTTTCTTCCTTTCTTCTGTGTTGTCCTTGTGCCACAGTTGCTAAAGAGGAGAAAAACTTAATGTCCATTTTCCAGGTTTTGCCACGTCCAGATAAAAGAAAAAAGCCACGAAGAAAAAGAAAAATTCCCGCAAAACACACAAACAATACTAAAGCTCTTATGACCAATGGAATATGCTAATGGTTCAGATACAGTGGATCCACAAAGCTGCTACTTTTATTTTATTCTGACGTGTTAATGCTCACGACAATATGTTGCTGTTAATGCACAAATGCTTGAAAGCTGTTTGCACATGAACAGAACAGTATAATATCCAACTGATTTTATCTTAGCCAGTGTAAAATGCTCATTATAAATTCAACACTGAATTTTGTTGAACACTGAATGCTTAGTTTCTAAAAACATTTGTTCTAAATGTGATATTAACTATATAATACTTTTTACAATTTTTTTGTTGGATGAAGCATTGTGATTCCCAATGGATGGTTTGTTTTGCAAAATAGATTTTATATAACAGGGTTGTGAGTTTTGTTTTGTCTGTGTTATGTATTTTACTTATTATAATGTGCAAAGTCCAAGAACGTCGTTATATAGTACATGACAATAAAATTTAAATGGAAGAATACAAATTTTCAGTAGACATGCTTGACATTTTTAATCTATATATTTGATTGGCTCAGAAACATCTATTTTTTTCTATCAAATTAATGTAGGATTATTCCATGCAAATGGCCCTTAACAATACCAAAATAGACAGGCAGCAGTCAGATACCTCCCTTTGATTGCTGACTGTTGTTTCCATAACAGACGGCAAATGAGATACCCTCAAAAAAGACTGCATATCAGTGACACTGGTTAAATAATAATAGTACATGTAACCATTTCTACATATGCTGTAAGCATGCCTTTTTGGCTTCTGTATGGTGTATTTTGTACTCCCTGCACTGTTCTGTGACTTCTGATGATGTAATTTGAAGGTGAGATGAACTTCTTTCTCAGGCAGTGCTTTCTGAGGGCTTGAAGGTTGCACGATTTCAATAGTGACTTCTTACATTGCACTTTACGTCTTTGAATTCTCTGAATCTTTTCACAGTATTATGTGCTGTAGATGTTGAAAGACAAATTATCTGCAATCTTGCATTAAGAATGTTTAAACTAAATAACAATTCTTTCACAAATTTGACACAAAGGGGTGTACCATGACCCGTTCTGGCTGGCAAAGACTGAGACTTTGATAGATGCTAATTTTACACCCAACCATGATACCTCAACTGCAACCAGTTACCCTGCTTAATATAGAGTCTTCTAAAACAGTGTTAATTGAATAATCTGTGCACTTTTCAATCTTATAACTCTGTCACAACTTTTGTTGAGTGTGTTGCATTAGATTCTAAATGTATGTATATTAAAAATCTTTTTTTGTACATTTGTCAGTTAAATAAAGGTTCACATTAACATGTCACATATTTTTGTTTTTATTGCATATTTCAATTGTAAATTGGGTTTGATAGTATATATATATATATATATGTGTGTGTGTGTGTGTGTGTGTGTGTGTGTGTACTCAATGTATACTCAGTGTCCACTGTTTAGGTGGTGATTAGAGAAGTTTAAGAAATGTTATGAGTGGGGAAAAAGTGGTGCTGTGCTGGATCACTCATGAACGGGGTAAATGGGCTTATAAATAATGCAGACATTTACATTTAGATTTATTCATTTGACTGATGCTTTTATCCAAAGCGACTTCAGGACAGAGGAAACAATCAAGCATTTGTAAAATAAATAACAGACCACAACTACTACAATAAATACATACGCCCAATGCTTACAGTAACTACAGACAGGAACTAATACAATAAATACATATGCCAGGTGCTTACAGTAACTACAGACAGGAACTACTACAATAGTGGCAGTGGTGGCCTAGTGGTTAGGACATCGCGCTGGGGAACCTGAAGGTCGCAGGTTAAAGTTCTGGCTCAGGCATTAATGAGGTACCCTTGAGCAAGGTACCGTCCCACTACTCTGCTCCACGTCTTGGAAGTCGCTTTGGATAAAAGCGTCAGCCAAATGAACAAAAAAAACAAAACAATAAATACATACGCCAGGTGCTTACAGTAACTACCGACAGGAACTACTACAATAAATACATATGCCAGGTGCTTACAGTAACTACAGACAGGAACTACTACAATAAATACATACACCAGGTGCTTACAGTAACTACAAACCTGGGTGACATTTGGTCGGTTATTAGGTAGCAGTTGTACAGAAACAATTTACTTCAATCTGTGATCTGTAAACTACAAAATGCACCTATATATTGACAAATGTAAATGTCTGTCAAAAATACATGAACAGACGTTAAAAAAAGAAAGTCTTTATACGTTGTGTCATCTCAAACCCAATCAGTAAACCTGGCTGTGTATATACTTGCATTCTAATAAGGGGGCATGACAACACTTGACCAGATGAACTAAACATTTTATTTGCTTGGCATTAGAAATAGGAGTAAAATAGCATTAAAAATTTAAATGAAACAGTTTGAATGAAAATCGTTAATTGTGATGGTGAGTGGAACCAGAAGTCTGAAGAGTTTAATGCTACTGAAGGCTCCCTCAGAAAAAGTCATGTGTGTCTGACATGATGTCTGCTTACATTTGCACAAAACAATAATGCTGATAAAACATTACATATGTTTAGGGTATATGTAAATTTTTATTAATTTATTTTAAATATCACATTCAATTTTACCTCAGTTTTTTAAATCAAACAATTTTGAAAGGAAAATAAAAACAATTATATATATATATATA
>JBBPDA010000025.1:1200786-1224490 GCA_037974385.1 Arnoldichthys spilopterus | reverse complement strand
TGTTGCAGGTCTGAATGACAGGAAAGGATGTATATTTACAAATGAAATAAAGTTGACCAGACAAAACATGACATATTCTGTGTTCATATTGTCTGCAATGAAATACAAGTCAAAGTAAATTTATAAATCACTACTCTCTTTTTTTATTTGCGTTTTCCATACCATCCCAGCCTTTTCTGATTTGAGGTTGTATATATACACACACACACACACACACACACACACACACACACACACACACACACACACATTCACTTCTATTGGAGTAGCTTTACAAGATGTGACACACAAGGTGTATAAATACTAAATTACTACTTATTAGCACCGATAAAGGTGTAATTACATATTCATAATAAACTAAACCTGAGTCACTAGATGTAAATGCTGAAACCAGGCAGTGGAGTCTGGGGACCTGCACTTTTAGTTTAACATGTAAACAAACATCATCTTTTATTTTGTCAATTACTTTATTTATTTTTAACACTGAAGCTTTGTGTGCTCTGTGTTTACTAATATAATAACATTAAATATTAATAAACCTTAATGTATAGCAGAACTTTTGCTTAAAGAAAATCTTTTACTGTGACATTTACCTTTCAAGTCTTTATCAGTTCTTCACTGGGGAATTAACATGAGGTGTCACAGGCCAGACACCATTTAATCCTCCTGAAAAGCCTGGAGCTGTGATGGACCTGGAAGACGTGAAATTAAGTGAAAGTGACTTTGTGAACACACTCAAGCACCACAACGAAATGCAACCTCTGTATTTAACCCATCACACGTGCACTTTTTTACCACTGATAATTCTGTTGGTTACTGTAAGTTGGAATATGTGCCAGTTGCTATAGAGGTGTGTAAGTCCACTGACTTCCTGTCTTTTTTTTAAGTGAAAATGACTATTTGTCATTGTGAACACACTCAAGCAGCACAACGTAATGTGACCTCTGCATTTAACCCATCACACGTGCACATGTGTGCTATCAACAGTGCCCGGGGAGCAGTGTAGTGGGACGGTACCTTGCTCAACGGTACCTCAGTAGTGCCCGGGCCGGGACGCAAACCTGCAACCTTCAGGTCCCAAAGGCAGCCTCCTAACCACTAGGCCACTACTTCCCACACACTTTTCTCTTTAAAGGAGAAAGATCTATCAATTAACTTAAATCAGCAGACCCAATTTCTACCAAGATTAAAGGGGAATTTCAGAATTTTTCAAACTTTCTACCTAATTATTGAGACAAGGCCTCGGGCATCAGGTGGCATAATCATTAGCTTTTTCATGTAATGTGATGTAGCTTTAAGAGGCATTCGATTCTCCGGATGCCTGTTTTCTTCCTCTAGATGGGCGCATTTCACATTGAACCACACCAAACCATTTAGCTATTAGCTATTTAGTTTGGTGGAAAAAAATTTTAATTGGTGGAATTCCCCTTTAATTACAATCAATGACACTTTTCTTGCTGTGCAATCAAATCTGGTGCTCAGCTGCCCCCACATTAAATAACACTTCATTTCCCTTTTAATTACCCTTATGTTTTCAACACCCTGTATGAAATAAATTTGTGTTCATTAGGATTTTGTGCTTTGAGCTTGACCCCATGTCCATTTAACTGCCACACTGAGCAGCCAATCCCTTTTTTCTTTTTCTTTTTGGCCTAATGGATTTGCCACCGCCCAGGAAATCTGCACCTGCAGCGTGAACCGGCTTGGCTTACACTGTGAAACGTTGCTTTTAAGAAGGGGCCGAAGGTGCTCTGTACCTTCCCGACAGGCCTGAAGGCTGCCTCTGTGTTTTCTGCTCGTACCTGTCTCCCCCAATCTGCTCAGCTGAGCTCAGCGCAGAGAAACACTGCGGTCATCCGTTTAAAGCACTGACTCAGTCGTCGGCAGCATGTTTTTTTCCAAACAGCGTGAACCAAATTGCCCCCACCCCCAGGTGTGAGCCAGGTTTTGTGACCCTGCTGTCAGCACTTTCAGGGGAGGTCTTGCATGTGGCCCATGCATCTCATTACTCAACACATCTGCTTCTGTACAGATAACTATATATGTCCACAGATGCACGGTCCACTGGGAGGCTCTTTGCTTTCTTACAGTACACAAGAAGCGGATTTGGATTTACTGGCAATGTGTACATTATATCTATCTATATCTATTCTATCTATATGTAGAGAGTGTACACATTTACAGACACTACACAATTCGCACAGTAGACAGAATGCAGTATGAATTATACAAGCGGAAGGAGAGAAGAACGAAAAAAGAAGAATGTCAGGTTTATTTTAGGTCTGTCAGACTGAAAATGTTATGGTCAGGGGAGGATGACCCCCCCCCCCCAAAAAAAAAAAAAAAAAGAGAGAGAAAAGGGTATACCCATCCACCCCCAAAGGAGGAAAAATGGTCTTGTCAACTTAAAAGCTAGACAACTTCATCCTTTGCTGTGGTAAAAAGAGTCCTGTAGGCTACCTTGCTGAGCTTTGGTAAATGGTGTGTGTGTGTGTGTGTGTGTGTGTAGCCTGACACTGTGCTACACTGGGGTGTTTGGATGAATAGGGAATACGCTAGGACATCCTCCCTGTTCCGTCGCTGGTGCTGAGCACACATTTGGCTGTGCAGCGGTGCTGCCGGGCAGGCTACGCTCTAGCGCTAGTCGCTACCAAAGTAGTCGTAGCTATTCCCGACTCGTCATGCGTCTGCTCTCTCTGCCCTAGGATGACGGCGACCGAGGACCACGCCACGGATGGATTTGTGCGGTTCGGACCCGGAGAGATGTCCCTGAATGAAGAAACGGCTCCGTGAGAGGATTCGGTCTCACCGTTTATTTTTTAAATTATTTTTTGGGGGGGCTTTTGGTTTTTGTCGCGTAGCCGTGATTGAGAATACCGCGTGGCCGAGCTACGCCTGCTACGTAAGAAGTGATCGTAAACTACGTCCTGGATTCTGGTTTCGGCGTGGAACAAGTGAATACGGCTCTGGCTGCTTCGGGATGATCGCGTAGGACCCCGTTTTTCCCCCCAACTCAGCTCACACACACCCCCGGAACTGTAACCGGGCTTTAATGTCAGTCGCTGGGACCGGACTAGCGAGCACGGCTGGGTGACAGCGTCCGGCGACTTCTGATGGACGGGGTGTCTCATGCCGTTCCAAAAAAATGTGCCCTTATAAACGGATGGCAACGTTAAAAGCGGCGGAGAGAAAACTTTCTAGCTTGCTTCTCACCGGGGGCTTACAGTAAAGCGAGCCGTAGGGGGTGAAGGTGGGGGTGGGTGGGTGTAATACTGCGCACTGAGGGAAGGGGGGGACGGCCGGTGTTTCGCTGGGCTTTGCTGAAATGACTCGCGTCTCACTGGCGCTGTCAGACAAGCCGAACTGCTGCGGTGCCTGAAAAAAAGCCACGCTAGCTGCGGAGAACTTGCTGTTCGGAGCTCGACCCCGGCCGTCTCTTTCCAGCCAAGGTCGGATGCAAGTAAACAACTGCTAGAAAGCAGCACTAGCCGGGGCGTAGCGCCTCGCTCGCGAGCCGTATGGGTCCTGCGTACTCAAAAAGCCCCCGACTCCCACACGGGAAAGAGCTGAATCAGTGCTGTTAAGGAAGGGGGGTGTACCGGGGAGGGGGAGGGGGGGTGTTGCAGTGTGACGACCGCCTTCGCTTCAGCGTCCCCTGCCTAAAGCGCGACTCCCGCACGCCGTGGATGCCTGTGCGCTTTGACGGAGAGCCGTGCTGCGAGTGGATGCGGCGAGGGGCCTGCTGCTCTCATCGACAACACCGCGGGTCCGTCCAAGCGTTGGCTTTGCAGAGGTGCACAGCTGGCCGCCTGCTTACGAACTTTGCGTACGACTGCAGCGTACAATACGGCTGTTTGACGGCGGAGAAGCTCGGGTGACATTGCGGAGTCTCTCCTCTGTGTTCAAATTCCCTTTCCCACATCCTCCCCTCTCCCCCCTCCTCTTCCTCCTCCTCACCTCAACCCACCCTACACCCCCTCCCCTCCCCTCCCGTAAGCTACTCCGGGTGTTACGCTCGTCGCAGGAGAGAGAGGGAGAAGGGAGGAGGGAAAGGTGGAGCATCGTCCGTCGTACGCCCTGACGCAGTGGGACTTTTACGTGTGGTCGGCGTTTCCCCCCGCCCTTCCCGCGGTGACGGTGATGGGTCGGAAGCGGTGTGTCGGTGCAGATTGTTCGAAGATGGCGGCCGGGTGCTGCGGGGTGAAGAAGCAGAAGTTGTCGGGATCCCCCGGCTCGGGGGGCCCCGGCGGGGCGGGGAGCGGGGTGGCTGGGGCCGGACACTGCGGATCGGACTTGGGGATCGGGTCCTCCTCGACCGTAGTGGCCGGGAACGTGAATCGGGTGAACGGCCTGGGGGGTCCTGGGGGTAGTGGCAGCAGCAGCGGCGGCGGCGGCAGCAACACCACTGCTCTGTCCCCAACTCCGGGAGGCTACAACTCCACTGGCCTCTCCCCGAACCTCAGCCCCGGTCCTGGCTCGGGAAGCGGTGCCAGGAAGATGGTCGTGTCGGCGGAGATGTGTTGCTTCTGTTTCGACGTGCTTTATTGCCATCTATACGGATACCAGCCTCCCCGAACACCCAGGTTTACAAACGACCCCTAGTAAGTAGCACTGTGGCTAGCTAGCTCGACTAGCAGCTAGTGATGGTCTCCCCGGTTTGGTAGCGTTAAAAACGTGAAGAGAAATCTCACTCGGATTAAGTAGTAAAGGTCTGAAGTCATGTTCATTTCTCAAGAAACACTGACATTAGTGGCTGCGACGAATTTCACGTCTATCACATGTTCTAATTGATTTCTTGCTAGCAGCTCTAAACTTTGTTGTGTTCGAATGTAGGTGGCTACTATAAATCAGCGTCTCCAGCTGGTTAAGTGTATTTCCGTTAAGAAAAAAAAACAAAGTGTACAAACTGCAAACTCCCGAAAAGGGGAAAGTGTATGACTTGTCATTGTTAGGAGAGAAAGCCAGTGTCCTGTCACCGACCTAGATGTGGGGTTTATCCACAAAGCGCCGCTTGCTGCTTAGCTCCTTACTTTAGCGAACTTTAAGCATGCTAACTTACTCCAAATTGTTTTTTATTGTCTATTATTTTTTATCGACGTTAAGCGTCCCATTTTCTTTATCTCCGTGCTTAAGCATGGGTTACTATCAAAATAGTTCAGTTCCACGTCGAAAGAGATGTCTAAAACGACAATGTGTGTGACTGTTTAGCTGGCTAACCTTAGCTCCCTGACTTCCAGATAGCCTAGCTGTCTAACCGAAAGCGGCTTGCTTGGCTACGAGGTTTAGCTAGACAGCTATTTGTTTTTTCCTACCGTTTATTCATTCAGCATTCGCTTTACCAATACACCCATGGAGTAACACATTATCCGTCTTTCTTTCTGACGTGTTTCACTGTTTTTCTTTTAACATAATGGCGCCGTTAAGTCGCCAGTAGGACGGTGTAATTCTGCAGCTAGCAGCCGCGAGCTAAGCAGCTAACAAAGCCGAAGTTGTTTACGGTGTCTAGCGAGAAGGGGTAGAGTAGTTTCAAATCGATTTAGCAGAGAATGGTACTAGCACGAATGAGGTTTCTGGCACGTATTTGTCGGATGGAGACAAACTGACACGAAACGAGCTCGCCGGTGCAGTCTGGAGCTACTGCGGAGCGGAGCAAGCGGTTTCAATACAGCTCCATATCACCGGTCGAACACTTTTGCTGCTTTTGTTCGGTAGACACAAAACTAAGAGCACCCATGTCACTTTTAACAGCTTTCTTGGGCTTTTGAATTCTTCCACCATTTGTGATTTCTCTTATTATCAAATATAAAATAGACCTAGTGTTTGTAGTACGCTGGGAATCCCCGCTCCGGTCTTGCAGACCTGGAGTACAGCACCGCTTAATGACTTCTCTGCTCAAACGCGTCCACTACAGCTGATCATTACTGATGAGGAGTTGAATTCGAGGTGTGAGCAACCCCCAAGCTAGACTAAACTCCAGTGCAGGAACTGGCCACTCGATCTAATGCTGGGCAGGACGTTTTCTGCGGAATGCACTTTGCTTAGACGCCGATAGTCCTCAACCTGACTGTGTATAACCCTGTTCTTAGATTACAGCGTTTATCAGTATGGACGTATTTCTGTTGTTCGTTTATTTTCTTTCTCAATCCATAAGTTGAGTATTGTAACAGTGCACAAGAACGAACCGCTAAGGTTAATTGCTGCGCTCCAGGCAAATCGGAGGTCAAAATTTTAGACCTCCTACTAGGAAAAAGTACAATGGAGCGCTGGTCGGAGTCGGAGCTCCTGCTTGTAAACACGGGGCAGATCCGTCTACCCCCTGACTTGATGGAGACGCAACTGTTTGACGTCACACAATAATGGCTGCGCCCGTAAAGACGCATAGTGTAAATCGTAAACCAATGACTAGGAGGCAAAGAAAAATGTATTTGCTTGTATTTAATTAAAATAATACATACTGTCACATAGCAAAACCTTTTCTGCATGTGAATTGATATCAAAATATATGGCAAATATTAATCTTTCCTGTGCTTTTTTTATTTTTCATGATATCGTGTGCAGATACTGATTTAATGTATCAAATATCAGACTGTATCATTAATTTATGGAAGGAGGCCGCACTGCTAACAGTTAAGTAGTCTATATGCTTTCCAAAGAAACACCACATTGTCACGGTCAACCTTGCTTTTTGTTTGCTTTCCGGGTCATCCACCTGGAAAGTTTGAAAGCTGGCAGTTGTACATTTGAACTGGTAAATTCTGACCTCACATTTTGAATGGAATGCAGGATAAGAGGGCGATACCTTGATAGTCTCCTATAGCAGAACTCAAGGTAACAATCCACTCTAGTTGCAAGAGAACTGTGTCCTTCTGGTTCACTGGGTCTTAAAGGAGCACATTGCGGGAAGGTTAAAAGTCAGTTGCTTAATGATTGACTGCTGACCATCAAATTCTGAATCACCAGTAGCACTGCTGCAGTGACTGTGCCCTTCAGGGTCAGGCCTATATTATTACAGGGAGGGATATTTCTTACTATAAGCAGTCTAAGTGGTTACTTAGAGCTTCTGAGACACTAGGGTTCCCAGAGAATGGTTTTAAAAGTTTTTAAAAAATAATGTCAAAGTACCATCTTATATTGTTTCTTTTACAAGAATAATTAAATCTTAATTCTTTTGTTTGCAGAAAAATAATAATTAGCATGATTTCGGTGTTGAATGTTGAATATCTCTGAGGGTCTTGAAATGTTTAGAAGTCGTAGGTTATATTTCATACTTCTCTTTTGGTTAAGTGTCATAGAAGCACACCATACTAGTGCAGTGGGAAAACAGTGTTTTAGTCTGAGCTCTACTTTGTTGTTGCATGTTCTTTCACATACAACTAAGTTCTTGAATGCTTAATTTTACTTAGATTGTCTTCTGAGTTTACTGCTGCCAATAAAGGATCTTAAAGAATATCAAGGCCCAGACTAAACTGCTGTGCTTGGAGAGATAAATGCTTCACATTTAAAGATGCAGCACAAATTGCTCTTGAGGGATCACCATTGGCTGCGGTCAGAAGAACTCTGCTCTGAGGCATTTTTTTGATAATTTTTCTCTCACTCAACAATGTGACGATCATTAAGTCTTTGAATAACTGCATTTTTGTGACCCCTTCGAAGTAAAGATTTTGTCCTTTGATCAGCAGACATTCCTTCTGTCTGTCTGAGACACACACACACACACACACACACACACACACACACTGTTTCCACTATCTTATTAACCTGCTACTGAAATCAAACTTGGACCCTCTAAATGAATGCACCATTAGGTCATTGAAATAATTGTGTGTGTGTGTATTTGGGGGTAGGGGATGTAATGAAGTTGACTTTAGCTTTCTTCCTGGCTGGAGTGTATAGTGTAGACCCTGCTGTCAATGTGTCTCCAGGACTCCAGTGACCTTAGTCAGAAAACTGTGCTTTCATGCTCATCTCAGTGAAAACAGCAGGACTTCAAACTCTGTTTGGTCTCTCTCAGCAATCTGGCAGCAGTGTTTTTTTTTTTTTCTCTTCCCCTTAGTGTTGTATCCCAACACAAAATGCGAGTCAAGCAAGTTGGAAAGTGCACTGCATCTCACGTTTCTGCTTTTTTGTTTTATTTATTTATTTATTTATTTTTATTAAGTTTTTTGCCTTGTCCATGTCAGAAGTATGCTATCATAGAGAATTTCAGCAATGTCTGTTCCATAATGTTTATAAATGATGATTTATTTCATGCCATACCCAAGAGCTCACTGAAATACTGGATTTCTCTTTCACACCTTTACACACACAGGGTCACAAAAAATGTCTTTAGTATCATAGGAGAGAGGAAGTGGGAAGCAATTGGTTTGGAGCAGGTCATGTGAGCCTCGTGTCTCAGTTTACACGCCCAGGGATTTCTTGAATTAGCCCTCTATTTATAGTCTACTAAATAGAAACTGGGAGCTTTAGGTCTACCAAAGGTAGTTTTCACTCAATTCCCACAGCTCCCTTTTCAACAGGTTTGTTATGCAACCCCCCCCCCCCCAAGGGCCAGATGTTTGTTACAGTTGCGACGAGTAATGGAAGATGTGCTAAGCCTGTGCTCCATGGCCTCCCCATATTTGCTTATTTTCTTAGGCATTTGAAGGCAAAATGAAGCATTTGTTCATGGAGTGTTTTCTTTTTTCTATTTTTTCCCTGGCGCCAGCCTCTGACTGGGCACAAAAGGAAGAAAATGTGAAAACCCCCTCAGCTTGTGTTAATTAAAAGATATGAGTGCGAGAATATCAGCAGAAAAACATTTTGGAAGAGCGTGGGCATGCAGTCTTCTTGGTTGTTGGTAATTTACACCACCGGTGCTCACACACACACAGCTGTAGAGAAAGCCTTAACCTCCAAGAGCCAGATCATGACAGGGCCCCTTGAGGCCAAGGTAACTGGACCTGCCAAAGCCAGGATCTTATTCTTGAGGTCAAGGAATTGACCATTTGTGGGGGGCCAAGAATGAGGCGCTGAGGTGTTCTTATGGAACAAAGGTCATTTTGGATGGTGACTTCTCAAATGGCAGTGTTGCTGGTTTCAAGCTGGGGCATCATTATGTATTGATAAATATAGTTTAACATGATAAAATTTGGTTTTGCAGTTTCTATGACCGAGCATTTGTTGATGCTGTTAATCTTTTACGGCATTCCACTTAACCAGATCAGCTGGTTGCCAGTTTATTAGCCTGTGTGCATTGCTTACATGAGGATGAGATGGCACCAGGATCCACTATGGGTAGAAGGCAAGCCAACGGTGGCAGTGTGACACCCTGGGCAGTGTCCTGCTGGGAAACCTTGGGTCCTGGATTGACATGTGCCATCTACGTCAACATGGTTGCAGATCAAGTCCACCCCTTTATGGCAACTGTTTTCTTTAATTATGATGGTCTGTTTTAGCAGGATACAGTGCCCTGCCACACTGCAAAAGTTGTTCAGGAATGGTTTTAGGAACATGACAAAGAGGCCAAGGAGCTGACTTAGCCTCCCAGTTCCCCAGGTCTCAGTCTGATCAAGCTTCTGTGGGATGTTCCAGACAAACTAGTCTCACCCATGTAGGCCTTGCACCTTGCAGGACCTGATGCGAATGTCATCTTCAACAGACTTGTATGAGTTGAGTCATTGTGTGGTACAGAAGAAGTTTTTCTAAGAATATTTAGTGAACTGAGTACAACTTTAGTTATTTATAGAAAGTTGTACATTTGTAGTTTTGTTTCAAGTTTTTTGGAATTTTACTACATTTTACAAAAAAATATTATTGTTCTCTTTTGTTTGGTGGTAGGTCTCTATTAAAAGGTACATTTTAATTCTAAGAAAACTAAATTTGGTGGAGTTCCTGGTGAATCATAATGGAATGATGATTTATGGTCATGATGTAATTGTGTACCAACATTGTCGTTGCATCCTGACATAGCCCAAGCTTTACACCAGGTTTCAGCACTTAACCTGACTGAAACTTAATGCACTCTTAATTCCTATTGATCACTGTAGATGTCTGCATTAGCTGGATGTATAGCACACATATATCTGTTTTGTGTTCTAGCAGCAGTTGAACTAAATGCAGCTAAGCAGGGGAAAAAAATGTTCAGACAAACAAAACAGTAGCACAATTAGTAACAAAGACCATATAAGAGGCTGCTCATCATATAGCGAGAACAATAAGTGGTTCCTGCAGTCATGGACCCATCAATGGCACTTTTTCCACCACCCCCTGCGCTTTTGGAAACATGTCTACAGCTACAAATAAAAGTTTCTTTTCGAATTCAGAAATTGTTCAATATGACACGCTAGTTGTCTTCCTGTCTTTAGTGGTGCCTGCTCAGTCAGAGCTTATGTTTGTGGAATCCAGGAAGAAGTGCTGCTCAGAGCCTCTGTGATGCAACCTAATCTTTTGATCCATTTGATGTGTCCACTGTCCCTGGATTTAAGGGTCAGGAGAGAATGCCTAATGCTGGTAAATGTGACTGAAAATCCAAGCGTATGGTGCTGCACAGGAGGGGTGAGTAGGTTTACATTCATGCTGTTGAGCTCACTCCGAATACCACTGAAGACAATAATGGCATGTATTTGTGCAAGAGACACTGCGATATTAAGGCTTGTCCTTCACAGACACTATTTTGAAAAGCCAGACCCATTTTTTGTGTGAACAGATCATTTGAACAACTTTTATCTTATGTCCTTGTCAGTTTAAGGGGTGTGTGAAGTGATCTACTACAACTGCCTTTTCGTGGGGTGGCTTACAGTGCAGACCAGCCGTTCAGTGTTCTGCATAATGTAAGACTTCTTGAAATCCCTTATATATTCTCCCATTATACCTTGTGTACTGATCCATAGCTAAACCTAGAAGGGGCAAAGTGGGCAGTATTAAAAGGCACCTATTTTACCCCCCCCCCCACACACACACAAAAAAAGAACAGAAAAAAATACACTTAGAGCATTTGTGTGGGTTTCTTTACCAAAAATGGTCATGAATCATTTACACGATCTTTTTCTAACCACTGTATGGGTCTTTGGAATAAACAGGCTCATTTGTTACCTTTTTCAGACTTAAAGAAGGTAAGGCTGGTCACTTTCCCACCAAAATACACCCTTTAGTCACACTGAGTGGCAAAATGTGCTACAACATGCCTGCCGTAAGTAGGGGGATCTGGGAAACCAGGAGTAAAACGAACAATGTTCTGCATATTATAAGTAGTTGGACTCAACAGTGATCCTTACAGTTTTCCAAAGGACCAGTGGTCCATGCACAACAATGTACACAAAGCAAAGCCTGCAGGCATACAGAAAATGTCCATGGGCCTCTGGTTCTTTAGTCCAACTGCCCTGAATTTAACCACATAAGCGTTTGTTTTACTGAGAGCTTCAGGGTTTTCTCAGCACATTAAAGACCGTTGTTTCTGTGAATTCCAGTAATTTATTTTCTTGCTTTCCTTAGTTTGACAGTCTGTAAAGAGAAAGCTCCGGGTCCTTGTTTAATCTGTTTCTTCAGTCTCTTTGTACTTATGCTGCCACTCAGAAAAAGTTTGCTTTCTGCCACTCATTGGGTGCAACCACAGCGACGTCTGCCCATGGTGACAACACATGCATACCCTCTATACATGTAATACGTAAATGCAGACGTTAATTACCTCTGTTTTGATTGGCTGCACTGTACTATACCTCATTTAAATAGCCCTCAAAGCTGAAACACTACGCATACATTCATAGGACGTGCAGGGCTTACTGCTGTTGGCCAAAGAGACGTATGAATATGCAGACAAGTGTGAGTTTGTTATTTAAACAGAATTAAATAAAAACTGGCTGTTTTTGCAGCATAGTTTCCATATATCCACTGTATGGACTGGAGAGGGAACTGTATGCTTTAAAACCGTGTTTAGGTGCTGCATCAAAGTCCTTTTTACAAAAGTGAAGAAAATTCAGTTTGCCATGGTATGGCCTATTTAAGGCTGATCTCTTTGGGGTGTAGTTTGGATTCAAGCAGCTAGTGAACGTATATTCTTAAAAACAAAAATGTACCACAAAGGTTTCTTTGCACAACGCCATAGAAGAGTTGAGAGCGTGAACGAGTGTTGAGGGCGAAGGACCCTTCACATTATGCAAAGTGTCTTTAACAACATAAGGATTCATTCAACAGTCTTCACAATAGGTGGAGAGCCTTTAAACCTTTAAAAAGATTCTTCATTCTCGTTTCCTTTATAAAACATATTCGTGGTTTAGCCATGACCGAGGCGGCCTCGTTGTTAGGCATTTGTGAACAGAAGGCTGCAGGTTCAAGTCCTAGACTGGGTACCACTGAGGTACCCTTGGGCAGGGCACTGTCCTGCCACACTGCCCCCCCCGGCTGCTTCTCATAGCTGCCCACTGCTTCAGGTATGCACGTGTGATGGGGATAATGCTGAGGTTATAATTTTGGATCAGCAGGTTAAAAAAAAGGTAAAAATGAACAAGAATGCCGGTTAGTGTGCACTATACACAAACAAAGAATAACATAATTGAACTAGATCTGTCCCATGTATCGGCCCAGTGTTACTGATACCCGATCCAGCTGTTTAAGCCAGCATCGGACTGATTTCAGCATCATATCGTCGAATCTCTGCTTTAAATTGAAAATGGGAGAAGTCAGCAAAGTCAATGCAGGAGTTTGTTACGCTATAACGTTTATTGCAGGGTTGTCCAGTCTTATCCGTAAGGGCCAGTGTGGCCGTAGGCTTCCATTCCAGCAAAGCACACAGTGAGTTGTTTGAAGATCGAGGCAAACTGATTAAACCAAGAGGAAAGAGGTGAGCTCCTGTCTATTTGGAATGAAAACCTGCAGCCTGCAGACTCTTTCTAGATAAGCTTGGACACCTCTGGTGTACTGAGTACCTCAAAGCCCTATTTATTTCCAGTATATAACCATTTTGTCTGTAAATGCCTCCTTGTTTTCTGTGAATGTAACCTTTTGCAAAAGGCCTAGTCAATACTGTCCAGGGTGTTTTAACCCGTGGGTTAAGCTTCATCTTTCGCTGTATTTGGGAAATCTGAATCAGTTGTCTGTATTAGATCTGAACCTTAACTTGACGCAAGTATCATCGCCAATACGAGGTCCTCCCTTTGACTGAAGAAGGTAATATCGTTCTTTGGCCTCTAGGACGCTAAACTAACGGCATGCAAACGAAATGAAGGCGTTTTCTTTGTGCTTATCAGGAATTTGGCTGAAAAAGCAGTTGTTCTTTGTTTTTTCTCTTTTTTTCCAATGCCAACCAATGAATCCCGAAAGCCTGATGTCTTGATTCGCTCCAGCGGGCAGAAAACCAGTCAACGTTCAGTCCATGCTCGCCGGACACCACAAACATCAGAAAAATGCTCAATTTAAGAAGCCCATGTGGACAGGGCCTTTAGCAGGGCTTGACGTTTTTTTACTCTTTGCAGTAGATGGCTTGCAATTTGGATTTTGTAAAATGTGAAACTGATTTAATCGTGTTCTTTTCAGCTTGATGCAAGATTCACTTTCCCTTTGGTAGTATTTTGAACTTTTTGAGCAGCTTTTCTTGTTCAGTGTATTTATAGTGACTGGCCCCTCAGATAAGAAAAGCTCCAGTCCATTGTCTGTGACTGCTGACCATGTAATGGGCTAGCTCCTGAAGCAGCAGTATAGATCACAGCTGTTAAGCTTCAAGAATGGTATTGAGAATATGCAGATATCACAAGAATGTTTAACGGCCAATTAAAATGCCATGCTTGGCTCACCGTCCCATTGGTGTGATTCCTGCATCATCAGTCTTTCCTGTTCGCTATACTAGCCTGTTGAAATTGTGAGAGCTTATTCACACCTCTGTGTTTTGCAGGTGGAAACAAAAATGGCCAGAATTGCTGGTTCACTGGCCCAAACCAAGAACTTTCTCTCAGGGCTTAATATTCTTGTGACTCATATCCCAGGTGTTCTCCATGTCTACTCCCCCTCACTTTATCCCTTTTCAGAATGGTGGATCACTCTGTTATAGCCATTTGCCCATCATGGTGAGGAATTTGGTTTGCTAGGATGCAGCAACTGTGTGCTAGACTTCTAGCTCTGCTGGCGATCGTTTTCATTCTCCTTGCATATACATTAGAATGCAAATATATTAAAGGTTCTCCTGTTTCATGGTTCGGTCTTGCTCTCGGATTCTGAGCCATGGTTCAGTTTGTGTCAAAGTCCAGCATGTAAAACCTAAAGGAGTAGGAGTTTCTTAAAACAAATGCTAAAACACAGCAACAGAATTCTCCAATTCCAAAATTGTTGCCTATGTGAGATGAACATCCAGCCATTACATTGTTTCTTGGATTACCAGTTGTGGCAAGAATTGTGACTTTCCATTCGGCAACACCCCTTACAGCCAACATGCCTCATAATGGGCAGCTGACATGGACAGCCCCTGGGGAACAGTGACCGCCCCATGTAGTGCGTTTTTCCCCTAACTGATCTTGCTGTTCCTCATGAAGTCTGGCATAATACAATGAACTGTGTATACTGTGAACTGCCTTAGATTCTTCATGGCATCTTTTTTACCACATGTGTACTGGAATGTGGTCTGCTTGGAATTTCATACTGTGACTCGAGCACATTTAACCTTAAAAGAGAATCCATATGCATAATAGCTACATAAATGCATAATAAACAGCGGTCAAAATCTTGTTGCTCGATAAGTTATTGAAATCCTGTGGTTCTGTCTTAATATCGATCTGAATCCCGTGGGTCGACCACATTTAACAGTGATGAAAATCCTGTGCATCAAAAACCGTTAGCAGTGATCTGAATTCGGCATCTTAATTGCAATTAATAGGGGCCTGAATCCCGTGGCTTGAGCACATTTAGCAGTCATCGAAATCCTGTACTTAATTGCAGTTAATAGTGATCTGGATCTTCTCTCAAGCACATTTATTAGTGATTGGAATGCCATGGCTCAAGCGCATTTAGCAGTGCTATTAATCCTGTGGCTCAAGCACATTTGACAGTGATCAGGAATGGCGCCATTCCTCTCCTTACATTGCACGTGCTTGTATTACCAAGTCTAATACACTCTTTTTGCTGTAGTTTGAGACTTGGTGGAATCGTTCTAATGGTAAACCTAAGCTAATCTTACAGTTTTTGCTGGTTTAACTAAGTTTACACATGAACCTGTATTTTTTTTTGCATCCACTCGTCTACTCTAAAAGCTTTCCATTACAGGCTTTTAACAAGGCGGTTAAAATAACTCCAAAGACGAGTATTGATTATGTGGATGCAGGCAATTTGAAATAGAAGGTCCAAGTTTAAATGTTAGTAATGTTTTGCTCAAGCTTTTACATTTTTTAAGGCCCTGATCTATGGACTGCAGGCTTGACGACTAGATCTGAAGTGCTGGACCAGGTCCAAATACTCTCGGGCTCTTTCTACAGCACCCTTGAGTAATGAAGTCTTTTACTGTGGACTGAGAAGAGCGTAATGCTTTTATGTGTACGCAGGGTCAAGGAGTGCAAACGACTTGCTGCTGTCAACCGCATTCATTTGCTTGCCAGGCACATGACATGTGCATGCACTGACTTTGGCTTGAATCCGGCTTGAATCCTGCCTGAAATTGATGTTTTCATGTGTGTCCATCTTCTAAAGCTTGCGATGCAACTGAGATGTCTTGCGTGTTGAAAAGGTTATGTACATGCTGAGCATAAACAAGGCCACAACCCGTCCCAAACCAGTATGTACACTCCACTCAGACGGCAAACTGCAATAAGTGCAGCTACAAACGTCAGTGTGATATTGGATGCGGGCTAATTAATGCATTATCCTAACTCTACCTTACATCCATCAGATGTTAATATCAAGCCAGTACCAATATTGACATTTTAATCTGTTATTTGAAGTCCTGACCTGGGTACCACTCAGGTTCCCTTGACCAAGGTACTGTTCCCCGGGTGCTGTTGATAGCTGCCCACTGCTCCATGTGTGGTACCTTGCTCAATGGTGGAACCTGGGTCGAGACTTGAACCTGCGGCCTTCTGTTCACAAAAGCAAGGTTCTAACCATTAGGCTGCTACTGTCCACCAGTGTGAACACACCGTTTGGTAAACATGAATAAATGTGTTTATTTTGTTAGTAAGTCTGAGACTTTTGGATTTTCTTTAATGTACTCTCTACTTTTTACCAGTGTGGACACAAAATCAGTCTTAAATTTCATTCATAACGGTCTTAAAGTCTTAAATTTGGCTTGTTGACACCTGCAGAAACCCAGTCATAAGAAAATAGTGATACGAAAAATATGTATCTGCTCTTCAGGCTTTTCACTTTCACCATCTGTGACCTGTTTGGTCACAAGCCTATAGTGTGTGTTGGTTATATACAATTACTTTATTTTACTGTGAGCAGTGTTTTGTACTGAGAAGGTGCTTTAGCTTATGACTACACTGCTGTATTTGACCTTTAATATTAAAATTTTCACATTATTTTTGTTTCCATGTGTGAGTTGCTGGAAGTGTAGCAGATGTGAAATGTCCTCATGTTATACTGACCGCAGACCTCAGTGTCAAACCGAATGGTATCACTGTAGACTTGAAGGTATTAAAAATGTGCCCGATTGTTGGCTAAAATAACGCTACATAACAGAGTTTGAGTTTATTTTTGTTCCTGGGTACAATGTGTGTTTGCCGAATCCCTTATGCCTTTGCTTTTGTGCTCAGGACAACAGCATTTTGAAATGTATCTGTTTTCAAGAACATTCTCCATTCACTCTAATGCTAAGTAGACTTCCAGAATATTCTGGAAGTGTGAGAACTGTCCAGACGTTTCTAGAATTAGGGCGTTTTCCCTTGCTTCTGTCGCTTTTGACTTGCTCATGATGAGCTCGGATTCGGATTCTGTAAAGTGCTTTGTGCTGGTCAGTTGGAAAAAGCGCTATAGAAAAAAAATTAACTTGACACACACACAAACACATACCGATATTAACTCTTTTGACTGTTTTGCTTGTGTTTTTGAATAATTTTGTTGTATTTTTATTATATTTCCTTACGTCAGTGTGTTTCCAAGAACGTGTTTCCAAGACAGATGTGATGTCTTTTCTGCGAACTACTCTTATCTGATGGTACGTCTAGAAACAATGAACACATTTTTCCGACCAACTTAACGTTGCCACATTGTCCACTGAAGAGAAAAGACCTTGTGTTCAAGATGACGCAGTCCGAATCATTAACTCCTCTGGAAAAGCAGCCTACATTACAGTCTCACATTAAAACCTGCTAACGTCCCTTTGTAACTTTTTTAAATAAAGGATTTTCAGATGTACCACAGTTTCACCAGTGGTGATGCCTGAACAACTACGCTAACATCACTGTTTTTTCTTTTTCTTTCATTGCATGTAACTAAATATACTTGTGCTTGAGTAATGAAATCTGGTCTTTCTGAATTTTTCGATGCTCAGTAATGATCTTTGATCAGGGCCATAAGTGTTAAAATTCACTCAGCCCTTGTGTGTTCACGTTTATGGTCAATCCATGCAAACTGTGAGGTGAAGCAGTTTGTGGAATGTTAGGATTCTTTACACCAATAATCAGTGAAGCCTGTGCTTTCTTTTTAGGCTGAAATAAAATTCTGTTTCCAAATACAGACTTCGATCTATTCCACTGCTCTATGACATTCACATGTTCATTTTTAGCATAATTCAGTATTTCATGATCATCGAATAATTTCCTTAAGCGCAGGCTTCCAGTCGGGGTGAGGATTGAGATTTAAGCCTTTTGAGCATTGATCTAAAAATAGTTCAGGTTTTGAATTTTGGGAGGCTTTTCCGAGCCACTGATTGAGAGTTTAGGTGTGATTTGTCAGCTCTCTTGGCAGGAAAGTGGTAAAAAGCATCATTAAACATCTAAAGGGTGTAAAAACATTTTGTTTTGTTCTTTCTGAATGCTTGCTATTGTACATTTTGTGGAATTGTGGCTTGAAGTTAAGTAGACTTGACAGAGCAGAAGGCAAATCCTGCAGCATTGCAAATAAAACATGGGTCATCTTTAGCTGTTGGGAAACCACCCTTTTGGTACAACTGGCTGTCCCAACCACTGTGTTTTTGTCTGTTTGAAATGGGTGAAGGTTTGCTTAAGGCCTACATGGTATGGGCACAATGTCAGTGTTGCAATTCTACAGCTGTATATTGCGATTGTGATGTATTTCATTATAGTAAAGGGTCCATATCATGTTTCTCTGCTTTAAAAAGTGTAAAAAGCATTAGTTTATATTCACTCCTCATTCTCACAGTCCACATATGCATACTAAGCTTTAACAGCAACTGGTTTTCAAATGATAGTTTTTGTGATGTCACAAAACCAACATATTTACACACATCTCTTTATCTAGTCCATAACAGTTTAGCCCCACCTCTTCACATGGAAGTTGTGTGATTGGTTAGAGGATTATTTGCATATTGCAGCCTGTTGCGATTTCAGTATTGCAGAGACCGATATTGCGATAACGATGTACAGGCGATAAATTGTACCGCCCTAGTTTGCAATGACCATTTGAGGTTTCCCCAGTGGGGCAATGATAGGTGGCTCATCGTTCTTACCAGTTAAGATGATACTAATGCATGTGAGATGTGGAAACCTCGCGACCGGGGGGTATGACAGTAGAGGGAATTTAGACCACGGAATGCAGTGAGGGGAAAAGTCTAAGGACACAGGGCAGGGCACGTGACCCGGGACGTTGCAAAATGTGGCAAGCTGCCCATGGGATTAGAGTTAAGAATGGGCACATACGCCCGTACGGGTTTCCTGCCAACCGAGACTGAGGGCGGGAGCGACAGAAAGAGCGGGATGGGAGGCAATCCCTGCCATGGGTTAGACAGAGTCATCCGCTGTGATTGGCAAACACCCTTCCCTCTGGGCACAGTTTGCCTTGCCTTTGCACTGAGCTAATCTTCATGGCGTCCTGCAGAGCACGGAGCGCTCACTGCGAGATGGGCCACTGGGAGTAATTAACGTCACACTAAGACAGGAAGGTTCCTCAAAGTCTTGTCACGTGATGCATGCAAACAAGGGCTAGTGAATTGGAGATGCTGAGGATCCCCTGATAGATTTATTACTCAGCTCGTTCAGGGCCAATGTGATCACTTGGTTAAAGCAATAAATACATGATTATGATTTACATTTTAAACAAGTCGCCACTGATTCATTGGTCATTTGAATTCTCCTAATCCTCCGTCATGCAGCTAAAAACAGTCTACACACATTGTTTGGCCCTGGTTTTATAGGGTTTTATATAAAATAGTGTCTCTAAAGGCTTCTTAGTTTTTCTTTTTGAAAGGCACAGATTATTGATGGTAACGCTTTTTTAAAATTAGTACTCAAATAATAATGAATTAATAATGTACTGCAGGTTAGGACTATAAGTCACAAGGTTGGTCAAGAGTCCTACATCGATTATTTTAGTCAACGGTTCGACCAGTTTTAATCCCTTAAATTTTGTAGTGAATCGGTTCAATACTGGGGTCTGCAGTCAGTATGAAATACGATAAAATAAAAAAAACACTTCCACAATCTCACAAATGCAAACAAATATGAACATTTTATTATTAAAGGTCAAATACATCAGTCTAGTCATAAACAAAAGCTGCAGACAGTAAAATTAAGTGTGCACTCACCAATTTCTTGAGTCACATTGATACTACTACTTCTAATAATGATGATGATAATAATAATAAGTAGGAGTAATAATAATAATTATATATTATATATAATAATCATTATTAAATAATAATAATTATTATTATTATTATTATTATTAGTAGTAGTAGTAGTAGTAGTAGTAGTAGTAGTAGTAGTAGTAGTAGTAATATATATTTTTTGGTAATTTAATGTGCTATATTTTATTTATTTATAATCTATATTTTATTTCGAAGTTGTCCGTATCGTCCTCTGTAAATGTATGTAACTACAGTTTGAATTAAATGTAATCTTTCAGCTCTGTTAATACTCAAATGTAAGGAGGAAACTGAATACACAATCTAAATGTGATGGGAACCTACTGATTTGCTTCAGCTGAATATAACCCAGTCACAGCTGCACTAATCTTCATCATGTGTAATCTAATATTGCTCGTCTGTTATGGCTAATGCATTTAAGCCGTACATATACATCTTCACATGTATATTCACATATAATTCCTGTGTCACTTCTATAGATGTTTCAGAGAATTCTGGGATAGTTTTTACAGATCCATGTAGTAAACGATACAGTGAACGTGAATGAACATCCTAGCAAAACACAGTAGTAGATAAATTGCTGCAACGTGGTTTCCTGCTGGTATTTCCTGATTAATGTGCCACAAAACATTTAAAGTGTTCATGTATGAAGACGCCATCCTTTAAAGCAGGGGTGTCCAGCTACGGTCCTGAAGAGTCAGTGTCTAGCACAGTTTGGTATTTTCCTACTTCACGTCATTACACCTGGCAGTTACCAGGTGAGCTAAACCAGCTGTGTATGTGAATGGAAATAGCCAAACGGTGTTGGACCCCAGCCCTCCCGGAGCAGAGCTGGACACCCCTGTTTAAAAGTGTCATAAAATATGGCCAGGGATGTTTTGCATGCTGGTGATTTCAAAGTATGTAGAAAGTAAACAATGACAAGTGTAAACCCGTGGTTTTGATTCCGCAATAAGGACATGTAAGGGGCCGGTAAAATCGCACCCTACTGTACCGGAGGGGGGCAGTTGGGGTAAAAATGTAAAATTGGACACTGCGATAATGACA
This sequence comes from Arnoldichthys spilopterus, assembly GCA_037974385.1. Lineage (NCBI taxonomy): Eukaryota > Metazoa > Chordata > Actinopteri > Characiformes > Lepidarchidae > Arnoldichthys > Arnoldichthys spilopterus. The sequence goes on along the minus strand of JBBPDA010000025.1, from coordinate 1,203,729 downwards.
TCCGTATTTAATTTGGTGTCCTCCATCCTTCAAAAGAGCCTGAGCGCTGAAGATAAGTAGAAATTATGCTGCGCTAACTCCGGGGCTAGCTAATGGATGGGGTCCACTTTCTGCTGTGGTCAGCACGGTGGTTTTAGTGGTATTCATTCTTTGAGAGGATTACAAATGTCTTGCTATGTGTATTCCTTTGCTCTGTCTGACAGTTGCCTGCACTGATGTTTGCATGGAGCTACAGCTGTCAAGCCCTCAACAATTCATTAAGAAAAATCAATGGCGCCTTGTGGAGCGTCAGCACAGCTGAAATAACAAACCCGCTGACCTCAACGCCAAGCCCTTCCCCCGCATCTTCTCAAAGCACATCTTCTGATGGAATTAGTGCCATCGCTTGACAAAGTTCCCCAGCTGAAATGGCAAAAGGTTTTTTGAAGGGTTGTTTATAATCTAGTGTGCTCTGTTGCTTTCAGAAACAGCTGGTTTGGGACGGAATCTATACATTTTGGAGAAAAAAGTTCCCCCACTATCTGAACCTTTTGTAATGCTAGGCCATACCACCCTTTTGGTACAACTGGCTGACCCAACCACTGTGTTGTTGTCTTTTTAAAATGGGTGAAGGTTTGCTTTAGGCCTACATGATGTGGGCAAAATGTCAGTGTTGCAATTCTACTGCTATATATTGCGATTGTGATGCTTTTCACTATAGTAAAGGGTCTGTATCACGTTTTACTGCTTAAAAAGTGTGTACGTGTTGTTCAAGTTTCAGTGTACATTCACACCCCATCCATATATTCCACATATGGATACTAAGCTTGAACAGCAACCGGTTTTCAAATTACAGTTTTTGTGATGTCACAAAACCAACATATTTACACACATCTCCTTATCTAGTCCATAACAGTTTAGCCCCGCCTCTTCACATGGAAGTTGTTTGATTGGTTAGAGGATTATTTGCATATTGCAGCCTGTTGTGATATTAGTAATGCTGCGACCGATACTGCGATAACGATGTACAGGCGATAAATTGTACCAAAAGGGTTTTTGAAGGGTTGTTTATAATCTAGTGTGCTTTGTTGCTTTCCGAAAAAGGTTTTCTGGGACTGAATTTCTACATTTTGGAGGAGAAAAAAGTTCCCCCACTATCTGAACCTTTTCTAACGCTAGTCCATAGTCATGAGGAAGTGTATTTATGGGTAATTGGCTCGGCCTCAAACTGGAATAGCGAAATCAAACCTTTGTGTCAGTTTAAACTGAAAAACCCTCAATTATTTTTTTACCAGAAAAGGCACAATTATTAGAACACCGCATAAGAGCAGTGAGTCCTCCCTCATACTTGATGACCTTGAACACAGAGGAGGGTTTCTGAGACTGCTGGGTCTATTCCATCGGGAGACCCTGTGAGAAAAGGCTTTTGCTAAACCTGTGGCCTGAACCGAAGAGGAGTCCTGCTTCCTCTTCCTTGGACTCTCCTTTTCAGCCTAGGGGATTGTAGTGGCCATGTCAAAGCCTGGATTCTGTCATCAAACGAACGTTTACACTGCAGTATGTGGCAGATGCATATGAGAACCATCTGTGTAGATCTGGAAGCATCTTTTAGATCTTGGTTCTGTTCGATCATCACCCACGTTTCACTTTTTGGCATGTGCTGACAGATTTTCATGTAAAATCTCCTGGTACTTCATGGAGTCCATGACGCCGATGTATCCTGACGAGGTTACCGTTGCCTTTAAAGGATAATCCTTCTGACCGTGAACCCAGTTCTAGTCCGAGTTTCCCAAGCAAAAATGCACCGGTTTATGCGGTTTATACACTCTGCTCATCCTTTTGCCCTTGTTTCCACATAGATTTATGGCCTTGCTGCTTCTAATGGTCTCTGAAGTTGTTGTTCCTTCCAGTTGCCAGAGGCTCGCTGTGAGAGATTAGAAGCTATTAATCTTAAGGAGGGCACCATGGGCCCCTCGCCTCCTTTCTTACACAAGGGTACGAATGAGGTGTTTGTGTGTGTGTGTTATGCTGACGGAGCAATCCTTATGAAAGCCCTCCCACCCATTTTTGCACACTGAGAACCCCCCCCCCCCCCCCCAAGGTCCCAGCGCAGCTAATCTTCGTCCCCTGCTCTCCTCTTATCTCCTTACTATCACTCTATCCTCCTCCACTAGCTCTTCAGTCACTCCTACCCTTCCCCCTCCTGATTCTGTGTGCTTGAATGGCCGGAGGACAGTGGTAAAACTGGCACAGTGCAGTGTAAGGCAGGTTGGCAGATGAAATTTGTAGACAGATTGATTTTTTTTTTTTTTTTAAAGCGATGAACTCCTAAGTGGATATGACTCAGGCTCCTGTGATGTAGATGATGGAAAAGATTGACTCCACAAAATGTGATGTTTCTTCTTTCTCTGCACTCGTCAGCCCCTCCATCGCGCTGTTAAATATGTATGAACCGCAGGACAAGGGCAAGACCGAGGCGGAGCTGCTAATAATAGACGTATTTTCTTTCTCCGAATTCTCCAACACGTCCGTCTCAGAACTGAAGGCTCGGTGCGAGTTTACGCTCTCTTTCATGCGCGTGGTTTATTCGCTACAGAACAGACTGTTCTGGTGTGTTACTAATGCATTTCGTTGGCAACAGCCTGAGACCACTCATTAGTAATGAATGAATGTTGGGTTATCATCAGCACCATCATCACTCGTCAGAGATCTCGCTTTAGTGTCATTGCTCAAGTTCTCTGTCTCTGTCTCTCTCTCGCTCTCTCTCTGTCTCTCTCTCTCTCTGTCTCTCTCTCGCTCTCTCTCTGTCTCTCTCTCTCTCTGTCTCTCTCTCTCTGTCTGTCTGTCTCTCTCTCTCTCTCTGTCTGTCTGTCTCTCTCTGTCTCTCTCTCTGTCTGTCTCTCTCTCTCTCTGTCTCTCTCTCTCTCTGTCTCTCTCTCTCTCTGTCTCTCTCTCTCTCTGTCT
>JBBPDA010000025.1:1182346-1200686 GCA_037974385.1 Arnoldichthys spilopterus | reverse complement strand
CTGTCTCTCTCTCTCTCTCTGTCTGTCTGTCTCTCTCTCTCTCTGTCTGTCTGTCTCTCTCTGTCTCTCTCTCTCTCTGTCTGTCTCTCTCTGTCTCTCTCTCTCTCTGTCTCTCTCTCTCTCTGTCTCTCTCTCTCTCTCTCTAGTGTGTGTGACCAGTTATGCCAGGATTTTATGCTGAGTGAGGAGAATGTATGCTACCTCCATGCGTTGTGCTGTTCGGTCTTGATTTTCTAATGACTGTTTGTATAGCACCTTTCATACACGAAATTAACAGTGAACATTTTACAGAATGAAACAAATAAATGTAGCAATAGAGCAATAAAATAACCAATTGATAATTCAGTAAAGTAGTACACAAAATAAATCCTTAAATTGATAAAATTGTTAATTAAAAAAATGCATCTGAAAGTGCTTTACAGTACATTAAAATAAGAAGTATAAGTAAGCATTGAAGTGAGGCATAAAATAAAACTAAAGGTACATTGGAATAAATAAAATACAAATAATAAATAAGTGAATTAGTTAAAGGCTAAATTAAAGAGAGATTCTTTAAGCTTTCTTTTTACAAAAAACTCATTAATATAGATGGTTTAAACAAAAATGTGTGTGTATATATATATATATATTATTTATGTCCCTTGTTTTACCAGCATTACAACCACCAGTAATGGTACTACTGCCAGAAAGTAGAGATATTGTGCCTAATAGCTGTTTCCCAACCGCCATTAAACATCAAAAGATGACTGTTAGCAACAGTAGCTATGGAGTTATTATGGCTGCATTCCATTCAACTTTGATGATCAGAATTTCCCAGCTGAAATTTCCTGCTTCTCACTTTTAAGTGTTCCAGGAGCACAGTGTGAAAGTGACCGTCATTGTCAACAATGAAATGTGACCCCTGCATCTACTCCTTCACACCTGGGGCAGATTTTCAGGACCGTGCCTTGCTGCAGGGTACCTTAAATGGGCACTGGTCACTAATCACTGTGCTACCCCTGCCCATAAATGCACAGCATACCTGACTGTGTGTGGTTTTTTTTGGAAATTTTCAGTGATTCTTTCAGAGAATTTTTTTTAATGTAACCAGTTACTCAACCCTTGGTTTGCTCATTAGGGGCTCGAACCCAGAGTCTGTAAAGCTGCTTTGTGACATCCGGTGTAAAAAGCGCTATAGGAATAAAATGCACTCAGAACTTTTATATGTGCAGTGCAGTTTACTCAAGAGCTGAGCACGCTTTTGTGATCTAAAAGTGAAGCGATACAGCACTAGCGTCATAAACACTTCAGATTTTTATGGTTCGGCCTGTTTATATTGTCACTGGCCTGAAAGGAATGTTTTGAATCTGCTCTTCTGAAACAGCAGCTTTGGGGAGCTGCGGTCTCACAGGCGGCTTCTAGTGTGTAATGCTGGTGCACACGCAAAAAACCTCCTACAGCAATGGGTAGAACCATTAAACTGTCCCACTGAAGGGTTAATTACATGTAAAACAGGTTTTACTGTGTGATGGTGTGAGTTATTTTCACTGAACACAGGCAAATGTACTTTATGTGGTCTTTTTGCCCTCCATGGCTGTGGGACACCTAAGAAGCGCTTCTCCTAAATTGGGTTGGATGGTTTTGCAGTAACTCTGCCTTTGAGCTGCATCCAGTGAACTTTTTCTGGAGAGAGTCTTCAGAGTTGTCTGGATTGCACCGTCAGTTAACGGAAGTGCTGGTGTGAAGAAAGTCGGTCGAAGGACTTAGGCCGAGAGTTTGCACGAGGCTGGACAAGTGTCTCAGACAGAGCTTCTGTCGTCTACCACCAGAAACTCATATGGCAACCGAGCCAAGGTCTTGCAGCGTCCTGCTACTAAACTAGACCACATGTCGCAAAGTCGTAGCCCAGAAACCTTACCCCAGCCCTCCCAGAGATGCGTAGTTCAGGCTCTTGAGCAATCTGCAACCGATGGAAATGTAAGTAGCTTAGACGTTCGCTTTGTGTTTGTGATGTCTTTTACACTGAGGCACCTTCTTGAACCTGGAATGTAGTTCTTGCCTGTCTTTGTTACGGCAACGTGGCTCGGAGCCAATGTTCTTTTATTCCGGTGTTAAATCCTCTGTTAAATGCATGTGTCCAAATTAAAAAATGTGTGTGTGTGTGTGTGGGGGGGGGGGTTTGTCCATATTTGATGTGTATTCTGCACAACGTGTCCTCTGTCCAAAGTTAGTGTGCGCTTTCTGCACACGTTGGATTCGGACGTCTGTGTGGGCGGGGGCCTAAATGTGTTGCTTTTGTGACCTCACAAAAACTCATTCGAAAAAGCTGTTTTTAAGGCTTCGTTTCCATATATGGACTGTATGGATGGAGGGGGGTGAATGTACATTGTGTTACTTTAACAGTACTACACACTTTAAGCCTTTTTCGTTAGATAATTGTGATCTGGACCCTTTAATATTTTGAAAATCATTGCAGTATAAAGTGGTACAATCGCAATACTGATATTTTGTCCATATCATGCAGCCCTAGCCGGGAGCTTTTCGTTGGTTGGGGTTTGGTTCCGTCTCAGTTTGGCTTATTTGTCTGGGGTCAATTCCAGGCATGGAAGTCCTATTTCCCTTTCACCTGCTGTGTCTCTTTCCAAGTTTGCAGCTAACAAAGTGAGTCCCCCAAATGAATCTAATCTGTCTCCCACATCACCTTAATTGGAAACGAATTGGACCAAACACTGAGATATAGTCGAAGCAAGTGCGCTACATGGCTGCCTTCTGTCCAGGGCATCTCGACCTGCTCAGCATGTGTCGTCTGTTCGTTTGCCCGGCTTCCGCGTGTCATCTTTTGGAGAGGTGCAGAGCCGTGGTGTTGTTCATGCTGAGTGGGGGTGGATGGACCACATGGCTTTTAGATGATTAACTGGGGCGCGTTTGTCTGCCAGATAAAACTGGACGTGGTTATCTGCATATGGGCGTTAAGCATATTACAGTTGCCCTCGTAATGTTCACCTTCAGCTCCAGTCACTCCATTACGCCGCAGTCTTGTTGTGTCAGCTTGCGCTCCGCTGCTTTCTGAGATCCGAAAGGAAAAGCGGTCAGCCCTACTCGAGTGTTTTGCGTGTGTTCCGTCCTCAATGAGTACATACTGTACTGTCACCGCTGATGTGGTCACAGCAGAAATTGATTTGAGCTCCATTTGGTCATTCAAGCTCAATGTGTGTGGTCATCTGTATCCACACCGTGATTAGCAGATGCTGTGTGACTAGTAGCACAGTGTTGTTCTTCATGGTGAATCATCAGTAATGAAATGAACCACTAATGACATGATCTGTTGGACTAGCATGATAAAAATGACAAGTGTGTGTGTGTGTGTGTGTGTGTGTGTGTGTGTGTGTGTGTGTGTGTGTGTGTGTGTGTGTGTGTGTGTGTGTGTGTCGTATGTATGTATGTATGTATGTATAAAGTGAGTTTTTCAGTGATTATATGTATTTCTTTTCTTCCCTTTCCAACAGCCCACTGTTTGTCACTTGGAAAATAGGCCGGGACAAGCGGTTGAGGGGTTGTATAGGTACATTTTCTGCCATGAACCTGCACTCAGGACTCAGGGAGTACACCCTTACCAGGTAAGCTTCTTCCCTTTAATAATTTAACAGCCATCATAGCTCCACTCGCAGCCCGACGAATGGTGTTCTGTGACAAACGGGGCTAGGAATATCTATCGTTGTCATTTTTAGCGGATTAGTGAATATTTCAATAGTGTAAATATTTACAGTGAACTACCTTTGTAGAGAAGTGACATAGTTGAGTAATACTTAAACACGTGTGATAACCTTGTGCTGTTTAATGGGACCGAAATCTTTACTTTAACACACTGCAGGTAGTTGACTAACATAGTTGACCAATTCAGATCAAGGTTCAAGTATTTCGGCAACTGGAAATGCCACGTGCCGGAGCAATGAAAAGTCAAAAATACTTTCAAAGGAATTTTTTTTTTCCCCCAAAAAAATGTTAAAACAAGCAAATATTTCCCCCTTTTTTGATACAGTGACTACATACAAAGATCCAACAATGTTGACTTTTTTTTTTTTTTTAAGCAAGATTCATAAATTAAATAAAAACATATTTCCCATGGTGAAAGTAAGTACACCCTTAAATTTAGCAATTTATAATTCATTTTAATTTACATTCAAGTCCATAAATTAGGATTCGACACTCTTAGGGACCTCTTACCCGGGACGCCCAACACTCCCCTCGGTCATTAGTGTGCAAGCCAGAACGAAGGAGAACTTAATACATTTCCAAGAGAGAAAAAAAAAGTGTCATCTGTGCAACGCTAAGCACAATAAACCATTAAACTATAAACAGATATATCAAAATAGTAAATAAATTAAAGTTATTTTAAAAATGTTATTCCAGGTAAATACCCCTGAAATTTAGGTTCAGTGCGTCTATTATATTTCATATTCTTGAACTTTTTAAAAAAAAAATTCTGCCAATTATCTTAATGACACAATCAATATTAAAAAGGCTTTGAAGGGCCCCTACTTCCTCAGGGGCCCTTAGTGGCTGCTTTTATTAGGTATAGAAGGAAACAGCCCTGCTGACAGGGGAGGTGGAGACTAGCTCCTGCCTCCCTGGATTATTCTACAGCCTGACACTGCATCTTCAGAACCTCTGCCCATGCAACATGTTTCAAAGCCTTAGCACACTGAGGATAGTGCATTCTTCTTCAGATAAAGCGATACACACTGTGACCGAACAGATCATGGATTTAGAATCAAAATTGCAGGTTGAAAACAGCAACATGTTTACGTCGCAATCTTCAAATGTAACTGTATCCTGTATTATGCAGAATTGACAAGTTTTATTTATAGTTTAATAATGATAAATAAATAATGCAGAGCTTGTGATGTAGCACTCTGGCACAAGCCTCAGGTACTCCAGTCTCAAGTCTGAAAAAATAGACTTCTTTGGCAAAAAAAAGAAAACTATTTAGTTTTTTTTTTCGACTTTTCGATTGCAATTGAAATGCTGTTTAAAACATTGCAAGTAGGTATTTTTCCACCAGTCATTCAGCCTTAATACACACTAGGGCTGAACAATGAACCATTTTATATTGAAATTGCGATTTCCACATATCAGTTTTAATTGTATCCTATAATCATGACAAGTTTTACTATGGGAAGTTTATTATTAATAATTATTAATTATGTATTTATTAGTAGTTGCAGTCTGTTACTGTAAGTACTTGTCGTATGTATTTATTGTAGTTGCTGTCGGTAGTTATTGTAAGCACTTGGCGTATGTATTTACTGTAGTAGTTGCTGTCGGTAGTTATTTAGAGAAATGCGTTGAACTTCCTTGTAGCACTTACTTCAGTGTTGCCCTGTGCAGCGCTAATGCTTGATTTTTTTTTCCTGTGTCCTGGAAGTCGCTTTGGATAAAAGCATCAGCCAAATGAATAAAATGTATAAATTCTGATCATGCAGAGCCTGAGAAATGGCACTCTGACACATTACATATAGTACTCAATACTTGTATTTAAGTTGCAACTGAAATCCTGTTTAAAAAATGTTTCCCCAAAATGGTTCAGCTGTTACACAAGCACAGGCAGATCAATATGAAGGCTAGACATGTCTGCAGCTGCTGGGTTGTTGTGTGTTGTTTTTAAATGTTTTCCCATGTCTCTTCTTGGAGTTTTTTTTTTTTTTTAATGCTTAGGACATTTTGCTCACGTTTTGTTGCTTTGCGTCTTGAGAACTGAGAATTCGTCTGAATGAAGCCATCGGCCAGTTTTACTGTCTGATGTAGTGGATCATTTTAAATTATAAGCATGTAGAGACTCTCGTTTTTCTTTTCAACCCCAAGCTAATATGCTCTAGCCACTTTTTGTGGACGCGCAACTCTGCTTCCCTTAAAGAAAAGGCAAATAAAGATGCGAAATTAGCAAATCTGGTGTGATCCTTATGGTTTGATCTCCAAATATAGCCAGAAGATATGTTCCTCCCCTCTACGCTTGGGAGGACCGGTCAGAGCTACAGCTCATACTACGCTCCCATCTGTGGAGCCCCAGCCGCATCCTCTCTTCAGCAGGTTCCACAGCAGACACCTGGGCTTGGGCTCAACTCCGCTAGCGCTTGCTGCCAAGTTTCTGCTTCCCAACCATTTCATTAACTCGCAGGCGATTTATGTCATCTGTAAACTGAAGTGAAAGTGACTTATTTTGTCATTGTGAACACACTCAATCACACAAAGTGCACCACACCGAAATGTGACCTCCGCATTTAACCCATTGCACATGCACACGTGGAACAGTGGGCGGCTACGGGAAGCACCGAGGGAGCAGTGTAGTGGGACGGTACCATGCTCAAGGGTACCGCATTGGTGCCCGGGTTGAGACTGTTGTAGGCAATATTGTGCTTTTCTGGCTCTTGGCCACTTTCTGGGTGTGATCTGATGTTTTTCGCCAATTGACATCTTCTGCTCTTGAAGGAATTGATGGTAAAAGCAGTTTAATGGGTCATTTATCACATTTAGGACATTGCCCTTGGGACCTGAAGGTCGCAGGTTCAAGTCCTGGCCCAGGCACTACTGAGGTACCCTTGAGCAAGGAACCATCCCACTACACTGCTCCACGTCTACTACACTGCTCCACATCTTGGAAGTTGCTTTGGATAAAAGTGTCAGCCAAATGAATAAATGTAAACGCTTTCTAGGCCTTCAGAATAAACACATTGACTTCTGTGTAATGTCAAAATTTTAGTTCCTGATCATCGCTGCTGTTGTATGTGATTTTTATATACGTATTGCAGTAATTTGCTGTTTTTTTTTTTTTTTATTCTCAAGTTTTGGTTGGAGACCAAAGGCTAAAATTCTTAGGGGAAAATTTTCATTCGCCACCATAATTTGGAATTGACTGCAGACGTTAATTGTGAATGGGTGGGACCGATTTCAGGAGGAAAAAACCTTTTAATACATTTTTAAGTGAATGAAAGTGAATCTTTGTCATTGTGAACACAGCCCATCACACATGCACACGTGGAGAAGTGGGCAGCTACCAATAGCGCCCGGGGAGCAGTGTAGTGGGATGGTACCTTGTCCAAGGGAACCTCAGTAGTGCCCGGGCTGGGACTCAAACCGGCGACCTTCAGGTCCCAAAGGCAGCGTCCTAATCACTAGGCCAAATGGGAAGCAGTGGCAGCTCTGTGGTGTCCCTGTGAAACCGCTACAATTTTAAATGCATGTTTGTTACAGACGCTTAAGATGCGTTTAATCTAAAACAAGCTAAAAATTGTAATATAGCTGTTAGCTTACTACTAACATACAGTTAGAATTCCATAGGGGTGCTAGCTGAAATTGGCATTTTTGGCAGTTTATGGCCAAACTGAAGCTTTTGCTCCACATAAATAAATAAATATGGTCTAAATTGATCTGTTATGTAATTTATCTTATAATTTATTAATTCCATTACTGAAGCTTTAACAGTCATTTTTCAAAGTGGCGCCGTAATCGATAGGCTGCACTGCTTTGAAAAAGTGGTCAGACGCAAGATTGAAGGAGCAGCTCGTTGAACTAGAATGCTTATAACTTTATTAATATTTCTGCTATTCATGCTATAGCAGAGATTTGGCAGAACCCTGCTACAATCCACTCTGTTCTCAATACAAATGAAACTGTTATTCGCTCTGTTCCCTTTTTTGTTATTTAAGTGCTATTTGGCAGACTGTTTCTTTATTTTTTCCATGGATTTTGTTTTCTGTATTTTTGCTTTTGTTGTACCTTGTGTGTCCTGCGTGCCAACCATGGAATGTATTACATTTCTATGAATTTACCTGCACTCACTAAGACTCCACATGGATTATTTTCATAGCGATGAGGTCTTTTTAATCTTCCAACGGCAGCATCCACTTCCCTTCTGTTCCATAAAGTAGACTCCACGTGATGTGACCCGAAATCGGCTGAATTGGCTGATGCTTTAAGAATGATGGGAAATGAGCACTGCATTTCTTAGTGTAGACATCATTTTTATATTTTGCAACTGTTGACTGTGTATATACATCTATCGAACTTGAGAATTGGTGGATGTCAGCATTGGCTCCCAGTGCCCATAATCAGCGCATCCCTTATTTTAATAGATTTAATGGATGCCTGATTCACCGCAGCTCCTTTGTTATACTTTTTGTGCTGTAATTGTCATAGAGATGCCACAAAATGACATTACCTACAGCTTGGTAAATGTCTGGAGTAGTGGAACTAGTGGAAAATGTGAATATGTAACCCACAGTGCTAGTGTTTCAGCTGCATTTGAGTTCTGCAGACTTCTGTTAAAATATGGTTCAACTAGAGGCCTGTAGAAACTGCACAGCTGCAGTGTTATAATCATGCAGTTACAGCATAAACAGCACATATAAAACGAAGGGAATTCTTATTTGTTGTCTCACACACAGTGCACCAAAATAAAATGTGACCTCTACATTTAACCCATCACACGTGCACACATGGAGCAGCTATCAACAGCACCCGGAAATCATTGATTGGGACGATACCTTGCTCAAGGGTACCTCAGTGGTGCGACCTTCTGTTCACAAGGGTAAGGTCCCAATCACTAGGCCACCGCGGCCCACCCACCACTGACCATTTTCACACCTATAGGTCTGGACCAAGGTTCATGTTTTTTGTGATCTTCACATTTGGCCTTTTCATTTTGTAAGCTAACGAAAGAGCACACCTACATCCCGACATATGTACGAGTGTACTTTATACCATGGCCTTCTCTCATTTTCTTTTATTTTGGCATTTGAATGCATCTTTTCTACTTTTGCTTGAACAAACCGTTAAATATGGCTGTGTCCCAAACCACATACATGCTGCATTACTGAGAGCATTTGCAAAAGTAGCTTTGCACACTGTGTAATGTAATTTGGGATCCAGCCTTCATCCTCGCCACTCCCCATGCGCTACCTTGGCTCCTTTTTACGTCTTTTTTGGATGTTTTTCTTCTGTTGTTTAATGGGTGACAATAGTCTGGACCAAACCAGATTTTGGTAGAGTAGTGTAGTGGGACAGGACTTTGCTCAAGGGTAACTCTGTGTTACCCAGATCAGGACTTTGACTTTCTGTTCACAAGGACAAGTACCTAACCGCTTACCACAAAACGAGATTTTGGTGTAAACCATTGTCTGAGGCGCCTTTCACACCTGCTATGTTGTTATAGGTGAAAAGTCTAAAGGTTTGGGCCAAAAAGAGGTGAAATGTGAAAGCGTCTTAACAGAAAGGAGTGAATTGAAGGAGTTAAATATTTGCCCTACTTTAAAATGGTTTTGTCGCATTGTGCATGCTAAACATGATTGACAGCCTAGAATATCCTGCCTAATGCGGAGCTCTTTTACTAACTTTATCGCGTTTGAAGCTGCAATATGCAAATAAATCACTTCCTTCTGTATCAGTACCTAATATTAAGACTTGATCTGATCAGGGGGCCTAACCGCTGGCTCAGGGCAGGCCTAGTTTGTTCTCGAGTCATCTGTGTTTATGGCAAAGATCTGTAAGGGTGTAGTGGCTTTAAGAAGCCTAAAGAGTTGAGCTCGATTCATCATTGCTCTGAGATTAATTGCACGAGCAAAAAGGTTTTTTATGGCAAACGACTGAAGAACTCTTTCTCCCCGACTTTCTCTCTGACGTGAAATCAATCGTCCACGCTTTGCACGTCCCAGGCCCTTGCAGTATAGCGGTGAGTGGGAGAAAACAGAGAGGGAGAGAGAGAGAAGCTGAGTGGCAGCAGGAGGCCCTTTTCTGTTCCTCGTGCTGTCTGCTTGAGCCCCCTCAGAGCCTCGCCTGTCATATCGTCTGGTGCGCAAAGGCAAACATGAAAGGGGGATGACACAAGTCACAGGAGGGAGAATAGACTGCTGCCAGGCTAGGGGCCTTGACGTTAGCTGTGCTAACGTGTTGCGGCGAATGCTCTTATTACCGGCATCATCCGTTTGCGCTTTGCTCGGTGTTGAAAGGGTCCGCTGTCGATTACGCGCGGCTCGCCACGTTCTCGCCCTCGCCGACGCTTCTCAGGGCGCGCTGTGTTTGGTCATGTGGGGAAATGGCTCAAACCATCTCTTCTGGGGCGAACAGCAAGCCAGGTGGCAGGGGGGAAAAAAAAGCCACTGTTAATGGGAGGGAGGGCTCGAGAAACGGCACTGCTGCTCTCACGTGTGGACATCTGGAACAGTAGTTTCCATTGGCTGCAAGTTTAAGCTCTTGCCGGAATCCTATTGGCGGAAGCTGTTGCTAGGATGAATCCACTCTAGGCGCTATAGGGTAGGTCATGATCCAACACAGTCCTGAAACCAGCTTTTGCTGTGAAGTGTAGTTCAAAGAGGTCATTGTTTGATTTTTTTTTTTTTTTTTTTTTAAAGAAGCTTTGATTTGAATTAAATTAAAAATTTAAAAAATTCAATTTAAGTACAATTTAAACAGTTTAGTTGGTTTTCTTTCGTTTTTCTATGTAACCAAGATTTTTTTTTGCTATAGGATTGTGCTCATCTAGAGAATCGTCCTTCCAACACATCTGGATACAGTCTCATCATGCAAAACTTGGAACACTTCTTGCCAAATGACCTGTTTTGTTGATTTTCTGAATAAACACATTTTGCTCTGCAGAGAAGAAGCTTCAGTATGGCATTTTCTGCTAGTCACAGGCCACATTTTGTTTTTTTTATCCCCTTAATATGTTCCATTCAGTGAAAAGGCTGTAACTGTGCATTAAAATGTTCACGATTGTCCTCTGTGTACGTTTTTATACAGAAAGTCAAGAAAACACAGTGTGGGTGTCCAAATGTTTGCCTGTGCCTGTAGCTTGTTGCCAGATTGGTGCACTAAAATTCCTTAACTGGGTGAACGTTATGTCACTCAGTAAAAGGTGGCCAACTGGCAGTTCTGCAAATGTGCCTTGAAAAACATTTACCCAGGCTTTTCACTATTTCAGTTGCTTTCAGACTGTTGGGAGTGTATTGTTTTCTTTCCACAGTCATTACATTCCAGTTGCCATGTTGGGTCATGGTTAATATCCAAAAATGCCATGGTCGTTCAGAGGTCAGGACTTTCAGCTAGCTATTAAAAGCTTTGACGAAGGTTCGAGTGTGTTTATTCTCATGCTTTTGGGTTTTTCTTTATTCGAATGTTTTCTTTCTCTTGTTTAAGCAAAGGGGAATTTTGGTGTAGGAAAAGACTATCGTAGAAGCCAGTGGGCTTCGTCTGTTGGATATATGCCCAAATTTTTCCATTTTTTTTTTTTCCAGCTTTGATGTATGAAGGGATTAGGAGCCACATAGCTGGATGCAGCCATTGTAACAACACAGGCATTGTCTTCTTATTATCCACTTTATGATTAAGGAGGTGGGAGGCTGGGCTAGTTCAAATATTTGATGCTAATCTCCAAGCGGTCTTCCTGGCCTTTGGCTCTAAGTTTAATAACACTGCGCCCCAGTTTATTTAATTAACGAGCGTCTCTTTGTGTGTCTGTCAGTTCATATCTGTGTGTGCAGTTGGTCTCTGTGCACGTAGCTCTGTTGGTGTTTTTAGAGACAGGATTTGTATTTCAAGTTGAGTTTTTCCTGTTCTGACTGTACAGACTAGAAAACGAATGCATTATCCTCAGATGTACCGTAGTCCCCCGAATTCACATGCTGTCAGCAAAATAAATAGCCTACTGTTCTAAAGAGGTAACCACTTGAAATATGTTCTTGTAGCCATTTTGACACTAGTATGATTGAAAGAGGCCATTTTATTTTACACTGAAGACCTTTGTGTGTATTTATGCAACAAAACGCTACTATATGACCATTTTTTCACTTGGAAATACTCTGATCTTTTTTTGTTTCTGAGCCTTTGAGGCTAATCTACAGTTGTATACAAATATGTTATTTTGATTGAAAATACACACGTTCTCTGTAGAGGACATGCTTAATTATAGTTTTTTCCTGAAAATTGTAGAGCACAATTTAATCTAACTGTGCCACCATTGTTACATTAACCTTCCCTTTAATAAAACTTTTTTGTTTGGGAACTGAAGATACTAATTGATGCACTTGCCAGTCAAGCACATGAACCCTGTGACTACAAAGCCATGCTGTTATAGTATAGGCAGAATGAGGCCCGGCATTTTCTTGCTGAAATAACCATAGACTTCAAGGGAAAATGTCACCTTTGTTGCCGCAAATGTCTCTATAAAACCTCTGGATTAATTATACCTTCACAAATTTGCAGGTCACTCATGTTTTGGGCTCTAACGTGTCCCCATACCATGACAGCCTTTGCACCATTTGCTGGGTTAGAGTCTGAATGGTCCAGTTCATCTGAGGCATAGAGAATTCAACATCTGTTTTTCCCAAAAACAAGTTAAAATGTGACCATCACATTTCAGCTGCCTTTCAGTCTATGTGGGATCATCTTGGTCCTAAACAATCTTGGCAGTGTTTCTGCATAGAACCGATGTATGGCTTTCTCTGTATGTATGAGTTTCAGGTTGCATTCAGCAGCCCATAAGAGCCCATGTGCCTTTATTACTAGAGTAGCAGGTTTCTCCTGAAATGTCTTCTGAGGGCTCAAATGTCATGGACATTAAAGGGTGCTTTCTGTCCTTGCCCTACACCCAAAAAACTTTCTCAGGATTCCGATAATCTTTTCATGATATGTACTGTAAATGCTAAAAGACCTAAATTTATGCAGTG
Organism: Arnoldichthys spilopterus; assembly: GCA_037974385.1. Classification (NCBI taxonomy): domain Eukaryota; kingdom Metazoa; phylum Chordata; class Actinopteri; order Characiformes; family Lepidarchidae; genus Arnoldichthys; species Arnoldichthys spilopterus. The sequence goes on along the minus strand of JBBPDA010000025.1, from coordinate 1,187,991 downwards.
TTGCATTGAACAATATGCTTTTTGTGCTGGTTGTGGGTCTTAAGCTATGAGCCATCTTTGTTTGCAGAGCCTTTGGTGGATGTTCCTTTATACCCAGTCATGATGTTTTCAAACATTTTTAACATTTCAGAACAATATAAGTTGCCCAAGTTTGCCCATCCCAAATTTTTGAGTGCGTTGCAGGCATGAAATTCCATTTGGGAAATTCCACATTTCTTTATAAAAAAAACCCCCAAAAAAACGGTCAGGCTGGTCATTCAGAACAAAGTAAATTCTTTGTACTTTGTGTTAAACATGGGTTCAAGAGAATTTGCAAGATGCAGAGTTGCTTTTGATGCATTTTGCAAAATGTCTAAGGTTTGTAAACTTGAGCACAGACCACTTTTAATGCCTCATGCAATGTAGGGGGAAATAACGAAGCATTGTGCTGCTTTCCTTGCTGCAGATAGTACAGTGTTGGCAGAAACGTCCTCAGAAGTGGAAACTTCCTCTTACCAGTTAGAATAGCCAGAGTCCACGCCGTGATTGTGCAGGTTGGTAAATCTGCTCCTTTGTGAACGCCCATTCAGTAACGGCATCCATCTCCAAGCCTGGACACTGTGCAGCTTTCCACATCACCTAGTGTTTTATGGTCCTGCTGCACACTGGGAACCGTGCGCTCCAGAGGTGAGAACAGTCGAGCTTAATCAGCTTAATTGCTTCAGAGGGGGAAAACCCGGTGGTAGGGGAAAATGTAAAGGGGGTAGAATGCAGGTATCCAGTCCAATTTAAGGAGACGTCCATTTTTCCAGGTTTCATTGACCTGTTGTAATCTAGAGTGATGAAGTGGGGTCCACAGTTTTGAGTTTCTAATGTTATTCATGTTGTATTGTAGCAGGTATCTTAGCCTTTCATAAGCCTTAAATTTCCTGTTGTGCTAATGCACAGCCCTAGGTTTGATTATAGTCTCGTCATACTGTAAGGATGGGGTATGTGTGTGTGAAGGCTCCGTAAATGGGCCCCTGAGGAGATTTCTTTTAAACAATAGTCATGTCAGCAGCATATACCAGTGCTACTTTCCTCTTGACTGGCATATAACTGCCCTCTGCGTAGTCTAGGCTTTTAATAGCTGCATTATTTTCTGTTATTTGCTGTTTTTCTCTATGCTGAACGTACTGTACTGTGCGTGTAAAGCATGTTTTTGTGTGAGATTTATAGAAGCCTGACTCTAGGTCTTTGTTTGTTTTCCCATTCTGGTTGTTTTATTTACTTGGGACCAACAGATTCACTGATACCAATCAAGTAATTTGAATACTCAATATCAGCTGATATAATAATAATAATAATAATAATAAAAATAGAAAATGAATGAACTTAGCATTGCAAAACAGTGGTTTACGGACTCATTTTCCAAATGTTAGTGATGTGGTTTTCTTTTTTTTTTTATAATATAGCAAGATCAAGGTTTTAACTCTCATTTTCACCTAAAAAAATGCATTTTTCAAGTTTCAAGGGCTGTAATTTTAATTATATTCTATAACATCCAGTGCTATTGTTTTAACTGAGGAAGTGTAATAATATCTAATAATCCAGCGCTTCGGAACTGGTGGAATGCCATATTACATACAGCACTTAAGCCTTAATTACATAAAACTGTCTTTCCTTTGGTGGGGATAGAGGGCCTGAATGGGGAAAAAAATTATAATTTGAAGAAAATTGTGAAGCAATAAAACCTTTGGTAATTTTAGACATTTATTAACTCGATATTTTCCCCCAAATCATTCAGCCTTGGTATAAAATTCAGTAACCGTAATGATTTGGCTTAGAAAAACATTGCAGTAACGGGCAGTATAATCTTGCAATATATTGTAATAAAATGTTGTAATAGAACGTGATGTGGCTTCAGTATTGTGATTGTGATGTTGTGGGACCTGCACGGATTCCCACCCCTAGTCATGGCATCTTGACTGGTTATCAGATGGCACAGTCACTCCCTCTGATGTTACCTCGTCTTACAAGGGGATGACCTCAGCCCTGCTCAGTGATCTCAGACTTCTTGGCTTTTATTTCACCCTAGCGAAGAATTCCTATCAGAAAATAGCCTTGCTTAGCCTAGTGCGTCTTAGTGTATGGGTTGTGGGTGTCGTTTTGTGTTCTCCACTTCCAGTATCATCCACATCCGTCATGTGACTGCCAGGTTTTGTGTGGGCAGGTGTGTGTATGATTTGCCATATTGAGCCTCTTGCATTATTGAGCTTGCCAAGCCTAAGTCAGTGTGAAAAAAAGGAAGAGATGCTTGCACTGGGTTCTTCCCTTCCTTCTCTTGAGGTGTCCACTCTTACTCCACTCTTACTCTTGTAATTCTAGCCTCGAAATATGGAAATTAAATGTACTAATTGGTAAACCAAGCATTTTAAATGGTCATCTGAGTGTGCTCTCATTATGAAAACAGAGCTATTTAGGGATGTAATTATAAAATTTCTGTGCCCAACATGTGAATAAATTTGTTTTGGCCAACACCAGTATGTTCATGTTTGTTTGATTGATTGATTTTTACATTTCAGAACAATTTTAATCTAATCCTCAAGTGCAATGAGCACAGAACGAGTTAAAAGTTCTAAAGATTATTATTCATTCTTTTAGCATAGCAATGACGCAGATAAATGCAGAATTACAGTAATTACTCTACTCTATGGTGCTGTAATGCTGTATAGTACATACAGCTTTTGAGGTGTTATTTTACATTATTTAGCAGGCAGTCTTATCCAGAGGCACTTGCAGTTGTAGATCAAAGTAACATGGAATAATTAGTGCCTTCTTGATCTAGCAGTGATGCTCCAGCAAAGATGGACAGTTAAGCTTTGATAGGATGGTTGCAGAGTGGAGGTGTTATCCACTATGCTGTCCATTTGAGTGAATTGAAAAAAAAAAAAAGCAAATTCCCCTGAGGAGTAACTAATGAACATAAGTTGTGCTGAGTTATAGATTATATATGAAATGTGATTATAGTATGAGACTGATAATAGTGCAGCACTTTATCAACAAATGTTATGTCTATAATATTCAGTGAACAACTTTGAAACACCCAGAACACCTCAGAATTCCTGCAGATGTTTGAGGTTCCCGCCATCTGGTCTCCTCACCTGGGTGGACGCCCTGAGTAGGTTAAAGTCAAGGTCGTAGTAGTATGCCCTTCTCAACGAGGGAGCCACTCAAGGGAATCACTCAAGGCAGAGTAGTTTATGCATAATGTATGTAGGGATTCAACTTGATTCTACTATTGTTAACTCTCCTGCTAAGTGTACTTCTGTCATCTCTTACCTTACTGCGGCGTTGGTCATCTGGAGCAGATAGTCTGGTTAAATCGGGGCCTGGTCCTCACATCAAGCTGAAAGTGCTGCTACCTATAATATAGGCATGACTTTTGGTCTTGAAATTTGGCCTTGAAGCAACTTTTAGCACCTTATTATTTTTATTTTTATTATTCTTATTCTTATTTTATTACTATTATTTTAAATGATGTGTTTGTAAATAGACATTATGTTACAGGTATTTTTGTTGAGGTATTTTTATATAGTTAGTAGTTATAGTTCTGTGAATTGTGGGAAATTGTCTAATAATGGTGGCAAACAGGCTTGTACACAGTAGTAGATCAAATATTAGGTCCATGTAGTATAACAACATTTTTGAACGTTTAAAAAGATAAATGAATTTGAAATGCGATGTAGCTGTACAGCTCATCCAGATTCCTTCCTCATGTTTGTTACTACTTTGTTTATTTGTTTCTGTAAGGTTTTGTCTGGGCTAGTTTTGCCAAAAATACTTCCATTGTATTGACGTTGAAAATGCAAGTATCGTCCCAGCACCGGTTGGGCCCTTTCTGACCTTCTGGTCTTTTCTGGGTTGTGATAAGAACTTAATATTTGGGTGTATAACTTTCTGAAAAAGCTGACTCATGTACTGCTCCACACAAACGTCTTACCCAGTGTCTTTTAAATCCACACACAAAAAAAGTGTCTCTGAACCCAAGAACTTTGTGTCTGGCTGTAATTTTTGAAGCTAGATAGCAGTGACAGGTGCTTTAAATTGAAACCCCAGAATCTGGAAATACATCACACCTAATGACGCATTGAATTCATCAAGGTGAGGAAAACTGCATGGTTTTTGACTACATGAGAAATCCCACTGCTTCGCCATCTACAGGATTGCTATCCACTGCAGCAGTGAACCGTCAGTCCAGTTCTGCTACACAGCCTGCAGTGTCTTTCATCTGTAGCAGTTAGTTAGTTTTTTCATCTGTAGCAGTTAGTTAGTTTTTGTTATTCTTCGATGAATTTAACCTAGTTCAGTTCTTTTTTTACTCGCGTTTGTCAACTTGACAATTCGTAGTTTTATTAAAAACAAATTCAATTTGCTGTCAAGGTCTTATTATAATAACAACTACTGCTATATACCGGTCCTGCTCAGGACTAGATGCGTGGTGTGTTTTTCTCAGTATAGTTGTTTCATAGTCCATGAAATGTTAGTAGGGCAGCACGGTGATGCAGTGGTTAGAGCTGTTGCCTCACAGCAAGGGGGTCCTGGGTTCGATCAGCAGCAGTGCCTTTCTGTTTGGAGTTTGCAAGCTCTCCTCATGTTTGAGTGGCGTTCCTCTGAGTGCTCCGGCGTCCTCCCGCTGTCCAAAGGCTTGCAATATGTTGTGAGACCATGTGTTGCCCTTTGATTGGTTGGCCTCCTGTCCTGGGTGTAACTCGCCTCGAGCCAGTAGTCAGCTGGGATTGGCTCCAGCTTCCCCATGACCTGAAATGGAAGAAGCAGTTTGGAAAATGAATGAATGAAGTGCTCGTTTTCCTGTGGACTACAGCTCTTTACCCTCTCAGTGACTTGATGTGGTGCTTATTTTGCGATTTCAATGAAAGAGTGGAAACCCAACATTGTCTCATAAATATACTATTGTAATCATTTTAAATTCATACATGTATGAACCAAAATAGAATGTTAGATGTATTGTACACCAATCAGCCACTGAAGCCACTGCCATTGCCTTCAAAACAGCTCTGTCTGTGGTGCACTGTGTGTTTTGGCACCTTGTTGTCATAGCAAGTATTCTCTTTTTATGCTACAGTCGCTCCCTGCGTCACTAAATCCCAGGTGCCCATGACCAAATGTTAGTCTTTCTGATCTTTATGTTCACCTATTTGTACTGCATCCATCACATCATCTTCATGAACTGACCGTTTACTCTCTGCATAATGGGTCCAAACACTTTACAGGTGTCACTATAGCAAGATGGTGTGTTATTTGCTTTACCTGTCAGTGTTTTTAATGTTCTGACCAATCTGTGCATACGAATACTTACATCTACATTTACAGCATTTAGCAGACGCTCTTATCCAGAGCGTCGAACAACAGTGCTGTGTAGCCCATGTCTTCTATCTGTAAAGTTAAACCCATCAACAACTAGTTATTCTACTAAGATAATACTTGCTAAGTTAAACACATAACAAACCCTGCAACCCTGGAAACCCAAAAGACACCATAAACTATAAATGAGTGTTCGTTTCCTAGATACTCGATACTTGATCATCATATACATTTACATTTACATTTAATCATTTGGCTGACGCTTTTATCCAAAGCGACTTCCAGGACAGAGGCAACAATCA
>JBBPDA010000025.1:1116900-1179346 GCA_037974385.1 Arnoldichthys spilopterus | reverse complement strand
TGCATTTAACCCATCACACGTGCACACGTGGAGCAGCGGGCAGCTATCAACAGAGCCCGGGGAGCAGTGTAGTGGGATGATACCTTGCTCAAGGGTACCTCAGTAGTGCCTGGGCCAGGACTCGAACCTGCAACCTTCAGGTCTCAAGGCAGCATCCAAACCACTAGGCCACCACTGCCCAAATGTGATGTGTAAAATCTAGCTAGATCTAGTGGACATGACTGCAATTGGTAGAAAATAATATAAAGTTGATAATCCACATCAAAATGAAACGAAGGCGAATTCTGATCTGTGATGATTCAGTTCAATTTCGTTTTTTTCAAAGCCGAAAATCCCGATCCGATCCCTTAATGAGCAAGCCAAAGGCGAGTCGAGGAAAAACTCCCTAAGCTGTATGAAAAAACCTTGGGAGGAACCAAGACTCAGAAGGGAAACCCATCATACTCTCTTCGACACCAGATATCAATAACAAATCAAGAACAGTCGGGAAGTTGAGAAACTCAACTCCGTTTATGCAGGCGGCTTTAGTTAAGGTCATTGACTTTCATGGCTAAGGTGTGAGCAGCAATTGAACATGTGGTGGTGTCCAAGGTGGTTAAACTAGTCTAACGATGGATGAACGGGATGGAAGTTCCACTGATCCAACGATCTGTTCGAGCGTACAAGCTGGCTGGAACATCTGTGATCAGAGATCAGGTTTAAAGGGGGTGGGGCAGTTCCCAGTGTCCTGATATAGTGGACAATCTCATGAACAGTACAAGCTGGCTGGAAGCCCCCATTGATAGTAGGAAGCAGTGCATGTGGGCAGAGAGGGGGGAGTTTTGAGCCACAAAAATTTGATGCTGTTCAGTCTCTATTGCATCCTCTGTTTCCCAGAAGTCTGACGTCTTCTGCTGTGTCGCTAAATAGGGAAGCGTACCGCGCGAGATGATGTTCGCCAACGGTTTGGTGGAAACTGTATCTCATGAATCCCACAATGAACGAGCCACTCACTTGCTGAAACACTGTCTGCGAGCGCTCTAATTAGTCGCGTCCCCTGGAGGCCTGTCTCACTTCTGTTGCTGCATGTCTGAAGGTGGCAGGTAGAGACAGGTGTTGTGTCCACTCTTGGGTGATCTTGTTGAGGAGGTATTCCCTATAGATTGCGTAACGATTCACAAACAGCCTGTGTGGTACGGTTTCCAAACTTCGTAGCTCAGCAGTGAGCTCGAAGCTAGTGCTCAACTCTTGTCCTCAGTCGCACTGTTCATACTGTCTCTCAGATGCCCCATGTCCATATGGTCTCCTTCAATATGGCCGTAACCTATTTCACTAGCTACCTTCATCTGTCTTTGGACGGAAGCAAGGCAGCTTGCACATCCTCTGATTTCTCATGATGAGCTTGAATCTGTCGATGACAACGTGACGCTGAGGGAAAAAAAATCACTGGTTCCCTAATGCAAATAAAACTCCTTACTGCTGTGTCTCAGGCCAGTTGATCATGTAGTTTGTGGCACTTCCAGGCCGAGCTGGGCATTACGATGATGTGTATCATTATCGTGATAAACTGTGGTCACAATACGCTATTCACACACATATCCGGGTATCGTTAGTACTTTAAAACACTGTGTAAATATGTAGTTTGTTCTTAATGTAAAATAAAGGATGAATAAAATAAATAAATGAATAAAATAACATTTGATGCTCAAATAAAGGCTAATGGTACGTTTTTAGCTGTGACGTGTATAAATTATCGTAGCCACCCATAAGACCTGCGATGGATATCTACTTGGTGGTGCTGCGGGCCGGTGTTGACTTGTTGAGGACAGTTTGAGAGTTGAGTTATGAAATACAGTGGTGGAAATGACACACAAGATCAAATGAATTGCAGACCATCAAAAGTCTCGTAAGTCTGGATTTGTACGTTTTGGTTAAGGCTGCTTTTGTGGGAAAGGCCTGTTTTTGTTATATGCAAATTACCACCCACGTGTGTAGGGGCAGGTGAATACAAATGGTGCCTTAATAATAAACACACCCAGGCATCGAGCAAGCAAGGATCTCATTTATGTGCTGCTTGCAGCTATAGATGCAGTTACTAAATGACATTTAAGCTTATTTCCTGCTACTGTATCTTGCTCTGAGAGCCTCGTGGTCAGGATCTGCGTACCAGTTGCTTGCTGGTAGCTTGTAGCCTAATAAGCGCTCATTTTTTTTTTTCCTCCATTGCACTGTTAAGACTGTGTACAGCAGCACAGATGGCATGAAAGACAGGATTGCATGGTATTTTGTGGTTATTTCAACGTTTTCCTCAACGGTTCCTGTGAGGACATTAGGGAGCCTGGGGAACTACACGGCTAAGTGACCTGGTATAGAAAAAAGTCCGTTTTGAATTTTGATTTCGGATCCACTTGAAACGCCTTCGAAATGCCAAATCCAGGAGTAAACCACAGTAAGCTGTGTAAATAACACCCTGCAGACAAATCTTGGTGTGCACAGAAGTGAGAAAGTGTCCGAGGCACTTCCCTCTGTTAGCAGTAGGTTGCCCTGCAGCTATGAGTCCGCCTGAGCTGGGGTTAGTGCCGGACCATGTATCCAATATACTCCGTATCGTGGTTTGTCCTGTTTAATGTAGTAAATGACCATCATGGACGTTTTCACCTTTTTTGTGCCTTTTTTAACATTGCATGGACCACTAGAATCATCATACTGTTTTGATTGTACACCTATCATGTGGGTGGGATGTATTAGGCCGCGAGTGAACAGCCAGTTCTTCGCATCGATGTGCTAGAAGCTGAAAAAAGGGGATGCATAAGGATCTGAGCCACTTTGGCGAGGGGGAGCACCCCCAAAATGGCAGGTCTTGTGGAGTGTTCCAGGTGTGCAGTAGTTAGTACCTACCAAAGGTGATTCAAGGAAAAACAGCTGGTGAACTGGCGACAGGGTCGCAGGCACCCAAAGCTCATTGATGCACGTAGGGAGTGAAGGCTAGCTTGGCTGGTCCGATCCCACCTACTCCATATTGGGCAGGTGGTGTTAATGTTATGGCTGATTGGAGTATGTCATGTACTGTGTGATGGCCTGAAAATATTACAGGCCATATTGCCCAGCCCTGGCTGAAGGTGCACTGTTTTGACCAGCGTCAGCTGAACTGCAGCAGTCTTCTGTGTCTTTGTCTCTCTCTCTCGCTCCGGAGTGGGCCGCGAATGTCCCAGAAGAGGCGATCAGGCGGCAGAGGGAGAAAAGAGGCTTTGCCACATGAGCCGTTGGCCGCGTCCTCGCGTTCTAATGAAATGTGTGGCCCCATAGGCTAAGCCTGGCATTACACCTTGAGCGCTGATGATTCACAGCCACACACGCTCACACGCACATATGAGCTGGGCGGACACTAAGGCCGTCACCGGTTGTCCTCGGTGACCCACGGTGGCAGAGACAGCAGAGCGCCCCTGGGTTTGCAGCGATGACGTGTGCATTTGTGTGTGAGGCCCAGTAGCCAGTCACAGAGAACAATTCCTGACCCCGTCCGCCTCATTGTTACCCCAGGCCCACCGCTGGGCTTGTATCCTGTCCCTCCATTCATTCCCCTTCTCCTCAGCGCCCTCCACCATTCAGCACAAACTCTAATCCTGCCTCTCTCCGTCCGCACAGCAGTGCCCTCCAATCTCTTCTCCACCTCATGCCGCTTCAGAAGTGGACGTAACTGCGTCTCAAGATGTTCCCTTTCTTTGTGTGTGTCTGTGCGTAATCGACTTGCCAACGCAGCAGCTTTTAATCCCCTCGTCCGTTGACGAAGACATTCTCTGCTTCAGAAACCACACAAGGCGTGTCAAATTTTGTCAACGCAGTCAGCCTTAGAACTTCGTCCTGCTCTTTCTTGGGCTGACGTGCCTGCATTTACATAAACCAGGTGAACAGTACTGTTTAAAGGTACCAGGCACCGAAGAAACTTGGTAAAGTCGTTCACCTCAGCAGTGAGTGTCTTTCTGCCAGCAGAAAATGCAAGTTAACGTTGTTAATGCAGATAAACGGGAAAGCAGTAAAAAGTGTACTTGTGTTAGCTGGTTACAGCGCCACAGGTTTGGTTCAAGATTTCTCTTTTATGCCTCCAACCATTGAATGGATTTCTGACATTTCTTCAGCAGCAAACTGGTATTGGTAAAAACCCCCAAAATGCCAATTTTTTTGTCAAAATGCATTAAAAATAAAAATCTGACATGTTAATTTGCATATCACAATTAACTTTATTTAACTAAAAAAAGAAAAAGGAAATGATTTTCAGTCATTTTACTGACAAACGTAATTATTTTGTAAATATGCATAAATGTAGAATTTCATGTCTGTAACACACAATCGGCAAAGATTGGGACGCGGGCGTGTTTACCATTGGGTAAACATCACCTTTCCTTTTGAGTCATTTTGGAACTGAGGAGACTAATTGTGGTAGTTCACATGCGCTCTGTCTACAAAGCCACACTGTTGTTGTAGCCATATAGAATGTAGCCTGGCATCGTCCTGCTCTTTTGCACTTGCAGGAAAGGATGTATTTGCATAAGGCTTATCGCAGCTTTGGCCTGTGAATTATTGATATTGCTCACAGCTACAGTGTGAAAATGGCCCTGTAACCAATAACAAAATTGCACAATATCAGCATTTAACCAGTTGCAAATGTCTCACTTGGTCAAAGTTGCCCAGTGCGGTATAGCAAAAATAGTCGACCGTCTAAAGTTGTTGATCTTTACTAAAACATAGCAACCTATGAGAGATTTGGTCATTGATTTGTTGCTCTAGCAATAGTAATGTAATATTTGCATGTTGTTTTACTCTGCTACTACAAAACCTGAGGGCCTTAACATGCCTCTAACATAATTTGGGAGTCTGAAGCAGGTTAGGAAATCATGATAACGGAAGCTGCTGCAGAAGAAGACTTCTACTCTTCAATTTATTACCTCTAGCTGATAGCTGATAGTGGTTAGGACGCTGCCTTTGAGACCCGAAGGTCGCAGGTTCGAGTCCCGGCCCGGGCACAACTGAGGTACCCTTGAGCAAGATACCGTCCCATTACAGTGCTCCCGGGCGCTGTTGGTAGCTGCCCATTGCTAAACGTGTGCACATGTGATGGGTTAAATGCAGAAGTTGCATTTTATTGTGGTGCTTGAGTGTGTTCACAATGACAAATATTCACTTTCATTTCATATAACATTTGGCCTCTGCGTTGCACTTTTTATATCGTATCTAAACTTCACATACGTCTGCAACTGTAAGCATCGTCTATGTTCGTTCCACTGGGTTAATTTGCTCTACTGTTCCTGCTCAATATTTGTAACATTACAAGCCATATCACAATTGTGATACTTTGCGATTTTTAAGCAACCACGACAACTTTGCTGCCCAAAATTTGCCATCGACAACATTTTCACCATAAATTTGGAAGTGAGTATTTGCCATTGTGGACACACCCCATCACACAAAGTGCACCACAAGGAAATGTGACCTCTGCATTTAACCCATCCACACGTGGAGCAGCGGGCAGCTATAAACAGTGCCCGGGGCATAGCATAGCAGGACAGTACGCAGCTCAAGGGTACCTCAGTGGCACCTGGGCCAGGAGTTGAACCTGCGACCCGCCGATCACAAGGGCAAGTCCATAACCACTAGGCCACCGCTGCCCACCTAGCAATAAAACAACAGGTCTTAGGTATTGAACAGTGTTTTCAGCCAATCAATACTGATTGTAGCATTAGCATCATAGTGTGATAGATGTGTATCATGCAGCCCTTTTCAAGAAAGTCTACAGTCATCAGTATTGTAATATAACCACACATACACAGATTGACACTAAATGTAATGCTGTGGGTTGTGTGACTAATGCCGTTACGCTACTTTCACCTCGCCTGCAGGGTTCGTTTCATTATAAATGCTCATCACAAACTGTCTTTCCCTAGAGATCACAAAACGGATCTGTGCGTTTAATGTCTACCTCTACATTAGTTGGCATGCCAGACATAAATATGCCACGATCCTTTGGGTCAGGTGACCTTGTGTGTGCCATCTGGATTGTAGCAGGGTTTTTCCGCCCTGTACTTTCCTCAGTGTTGAAACATTCCAAGACTCGTTTCTTCCCTTTTGTTTTTCTTCACTTCAGCCGTAGTGAGGTCCCACTATAATATATCTCTCTTCCGCATCATCAACTCAACACCACAGATGACCATGGCAATTTCATTCCTCCTCTGATGCAAAACCAGCCGTCATGATGTTCAGAGGATGACACTTTGACATGTGGTGTTTGTGTGTTTTATTATCTTTATACCTGCACTGTTGGTGTCAAGATTGTCAAGCTGTTTTGATATTTATTGTTTCCTTCTTCTTTTACTTTCTCTTTCTTCACACTTCTAGGTGGGTGTTCACGGCATTAGGATAGAATTTTTCAATGAAAAAGGATCAAAGCGCACCGCCACCTACCTGCCAGAGGTTGCGAAGGAGCAAGGTGAGAAGATGAACCTCTCTGCACGACTGCAATGGCCAACACACATGCAAATAATGGCTAAATGACTAATCCAAGTTCCTTATCCAAATATTAAGGTCCTGTATATAGTGCTGTTGTTTAGATTGAGTAACCGCATGCGCAAAACAGCAACTCTTCATCTGTTTCATTGAAATGCCTTTAAAGAAGTTTATGCCTATTGAATACCTATACTGTACTATGGTCAGTTACCTGTGGACGTGGTCATTTGTCTTTGATGATTTTCATAGGAAAATGAAGCGTAGAATGAGAGTAGAATGAGAATGCGAATCGTTTTCTATGCTGTACAGGATGGGACCACATTCAGACCATAGATTCCTTACTTCGAAAGGGAGGTTACAAAGCCCCTATCACAAACGACTTCAGGAAGACCATCAAATTGACCAGGTAAGAGAATTCGTGAGGCTTCTGTTGAACCACTTGGTTAATTCATTCCTCGGTTTCCTTAGCATGTCATTTCTGTCAATTAACAGAAAAGGTAACTGTGTAGATAAATAGCATGTAAAAGATGTTTGGGAATAGAAGAGAGCTGTGCTACTTTTCCACTGACAAAGGCATTGGGTACTGACAGTGAACCTTGCAATTTGTTTAACACTTTCAGTGATATTTTTATTATGCTTTACTGTATTGTCAGCACTAAATGAAACGATAGTAGTAGCTCAGGCTCTGTTTTGGCAAAGCCATGTTACAAACCGTACTTGTATTAATTTTCCATATGATCCTAAGGACTGAGGATCACTCTTTCTTTGGTGATCCTCGATGCTTGTAGGGCTCAAGTCAAAACTGCTCGACCAGATAATTGACTGGCCCACTGGATTGTGGTTAAGACCAGTGAGAATCTGCAGAAGTGTGTTGCCATACTGTACACTTACTGAACTGAACATATTGTCAGTGCTGGGGAAGCTACTTAAAAAGCATAGCTTTGCAAGCTACTAACTACATTGTACTGGAAGTTAAACTACAGTAAAGAAACCCTAGGAAAAAATCTAGATTGGCCAAGTTACTGTAAAATAGATACAGAAAGTGCATGAGATTCAAAATGATAGCAATACTCAGTCTTTTCCAGCAAAATGCCACTTAAATCGAGTGTATTGCCAAAAACAACCCTTAAAAACTTCAGTTGTCACCTTCAGACTTGACTAAGTTTCACTAGTAGTTCAGCTCTTCAGCATATAAATGAAACAGTTCTCACAGCTTTAAATGTAAGCACATGTGAGCCTGTGAGTATCAAATGGAACAATAGCGCACACGCTGATCTAAAATAATTTTACGTGTCCGAGCATAATTCTGTTCATGCGATACCTGAGCAGTCTCTCAAAGTTCTTATCCAACAGCCACTTCCGGAAGGTGGGTCAACGGGAAGAGCAAACACTGTAAAATTAATAAAATAAAAATAAATTATCAAAAAACGTCAGATTTCGTCAGTCTGTAGCATCAGTCGTTAACTATACACAAATTGGCAAAAAGGTTTATTTGAATCACTGCAGAAATGGAGCTGAACTACTGAGAAATGGAGTTTTAACAACTAACCCTGTTACATGTTGTTCACTACTCTTCAGTACGGCAAACGGTTGCTAAATAAAGTTGGATGATGCGCAATAAATATCGTGTGTTCTCTCATTCCTCATGACTTGTATCTCAACGCGTCTGTGTGACCACATTTCCAGCCGAGCACATCAGTGCGTCTTTTTTGGAGAGAGTCTCGATGAGCCACACTGAGCCCTTATCTCTGATCCATCCCTTGCACCTGTGCTCATCTCCTACTCTTTCAAGCACGACTTGCTGGCTTGGCTGCTTATAACATCAGAGGCCCATGCTGGCGTCTGAGCCTCCTCTCTTGCTCTGCTCGCTGCAGGGCGGTCTGTTGCGTTGACCTTGCCTAAACTGGGCCCAAATCCACAATTAAGTGTCAGACTTTTTTTGGCTTCTTGAGACTCTAAACCTCTCAAGAAATAGTTCAAATGGAAGCGAAGAAGCACAGAGACCCGTTTTTATTGTGTGCACCAGAACATCTGCATTAGTAACGTCATTTTACAATCATTGAATTTTGTTTCACTTTCCTTCTGAAGTGTAGATCGCGGCATCACCTCACCTCTACGCAAGGAACTGCTGCCGCCTATTTAAACTGCGACTTTTGTTGTTATACACTTTTTTTTCTTTTCTCTTGTTTATTGCTGTCCAGTGTCGACCAGAGGAGGATGGGTTCCCCTTTCTGAGCCTTGGTTTCTCTTGAGCTTTCTTCCCACAGCTTAAGGAGTTTTTCCTTGCCTCTGGCGCCTTCGGCCTTCTCATTGGGGGCTCGGACCCGGATTCTGTAAAGCTGCTTTGTAAAAGTTGTAAAAATCACTGTAGAAATAATCTTGACGTGACTAGATGCTCTTGACGCTGGGAAGTTTAGGGGGGAACTGAAGGTCCTGTTTATTTTTTCCCAAGCATTTTGTCGCTGAACAAACATGGAGTATTCATGCACAATTGTTCAGATATAGAATGAGTAGCCCTTCTCTTGTAGGCTGCTCCGATTTGGTCATTTCCAAATTGATCTGCTTTCCCTTTCCATGTTCTCACAAGTTGGAAACAGCTGAAGCTTTCATTTGGACCTGACCCAACAGAAGCTTGAATATGAAAGGGCCTGAAGCCTCGCCTGCTGGTGGAGGAAGGACTAGAGCCAAGTGACCAGTCTCGGGCTAGAATGAAGACACTGGTGCTTGAAAGTTTGCGAACACTTTAGACTTTTCCATATTTCGGCATCAATATGAACTAAAACATCATACAATTTTTACCCGAATCCTGAAAAAAACCCAGTTACTCAAATGAGACAAAACATTATACTTAGCCAATGATTTATTGTGTTTAAACCAATATTACATGTCTGTGAGTGGCAAAAGTGTGTAAATATTTGCTCTCAAAGCGTCTAGTGTGACCCTCTTGTGCAGCAATAAATGCAACTAAACATTTCCGATAACTGTTGATCAGTCCTGCACATCGGCTTGGATTAATTTTAGCCCATCCTTCTATACAGAAGACCTTCAATTCTAGGATGTTGCTGGGTTTCCTCACATGAACTGCTCGCTTCAGGTCCTGCTGCTAAATTTCCATTGGTTTGAAGTCAGGACATTGACTTGGCCATTCCCAAACATTATTATGCCAAACATCTTTTGTAATTCAGAATATCTTGCACCTTAAGTGATGGCAAGTTGTTCTGGCCCAGATACATGGGAATAATAATCGGAGTACCACCAGCGTCTTTCACAAATAGGATTTAAGCTGGAATGCAGTGTTTTTCTCTCTCCAAGCATAACGCTAGTCATTTAAACCAACAAACTTTTATTTTGGACGACTCCATCCATCCATCCATCCATAGAGCATTCTTCTTCTGTACTAATGAATATAAGCCAGTTTGAGAGGGACCTTCAGTTGCTTAGAAGTTACTCTGGGTTACCTTTTGACCTTACTGTTTGTCTTTGTTGGTTGACCACTTGGTTGAACACAATTTTTTTTCCCATTTGTAAACAATTAGACTGTGGTTTGATGGAGTTCAGACTCTTTAGAGATGATTTTGTAGCCTTGTACATCATAATAAGCACCAACAAATCTCAAGATCAAGTATACTTAAGGAAGCTAAGGAAACTTTGTTCAAACCATGATGCACTTCCTTAATTTAAAATAAATAAATAAATAAATCATCTAATGACTGACTGAAAACACCTGACTCCTAATTTAGCCTCTAAATTAAATTTGCCTTCAAAATCTAGAGGTTTTCTTCCTTTTGGGACTCACTGAAATGTAATATTTTCCTCAATAAAACAATGACAGTATAATATTTTTGGCTCATGCATGATTTTTTTAAATCTACTTTTAGGACTTGATGATCATAATGATCTCGTGGTCTTTTAGCTTGTGTTTATGCACAAATATAGAAAATAGAATATAAAAGTTCATAGACTTTCAAGCACAGCTGTAGTAGAGACTAACTGATTCTGTCGAGAGAACCGTTTCCTTGCACACTCTGTTTCATCACTTTTCTTCAGCCTACTTCTTCTCGATACCTTAAGCTGGGCATCCAACGCTCTTGGGTCCTTCTGACTTACTCATAATCTTGCTGCTCATTCAGGCATGTACGCAACTCCGGAGAGACTGTACCTTTCTCTAGCATGCAGAGGTGTCTCATGCTGTGTGTCTGGCAGCAGAAAGGCTACATGCATGCACAAAGGGGATGCTTTTTCAGATGGTGAATGATTTAAGAGATGGAATTTAAATATTGATGCGTGAACAGTTGACCAGAGAGGGACAAGGCGGTCACAAGGCTGTGACGGAGCTTTTGAAAAAAGAAAATAAATGTTTTGAGGAGTTGGGTTTTTGTTTTGGGCCTAAATTATTTGTAAGGACCACATGCTTTAATATCATGTTTAAGAAATAATCCGTTTTTTTGTGTGTTGTGTTATTGACGTCGTCGGCTTTAACCTTCACCTTTTTCTTCAGTAGCTTTGCCTTCAATGCATAGGTCAGTAGAGCTCAGTGTTGGAGCTTGCTCATTTGTAATCAGTTGTCCGAAATGATGCCACAAGCAGAGGTGACCAACATTTACCAACATTTTTTAAGTCTGTTGGAGGCCCAGGTCCAATTTAGCTCGTGCTGTTTAGCTATCTTAGTGCAGTCCAGTGTCAAACACTACACTAATGCTCTCATTCAGCTTTACTCTTGATCACCTGTACTCTTTTCTATGAGAGCGCGTCATTGTGAACACAGCACAACACACACAGCACTACAACAAAGTGTGACCTCTGCATTCAACCCATCCATGTAGGAGCAGTGGACAGCCGATGTAGCGCTTGGGGATGGTACCTTGCTCACGGGTACCTCAGAACTTGTACTGGTCTGGGACTTGAACCGACAACCTTCAGGTCGCAGGGGCAACTCCCTAACCATTACACCACCACTATTTCGATCTATTTCTATTGCTTCATTTTCAAAGTCATGAAAAACCTGGAAATTGTGTTGATTTATTGTTGGAAGTTTTGCTCTTACCATGATTTTTTGAACAAACCAATAGCTAGCCAAGCTACAAATTCCTAAAATGCACTGTAGACAGGCTTTTTGGCCCTGATTGGTTGAATGTTGGTGGTCTTTCTTATTTGTCGCCTGCCCTTTTTTGTTTTGTTTTGCTGGAATGTGTGGAGAATTTTGCCACATTTTACAAAAAATTTGATGACCCCACCTTTATGCATAAGGACGACGCTGATCTTGAACATTTTAATTCCGATTGTAGAGAGCATACAGTAGAACCTGGTATGTGACCATGCTGACATCCTGATGAACAGGTTGCCTGCTGTTATTCCTTCCTAATGAGAGCATGACGGACGTTTGGGTGGACGAACATTTATGAAAATCAAAACAATTTGATACAATTCCATTATTGACTGCAGAGTTTTGAACTTGGACCATTTACTGCTCCAGTAGATGGGAATGTCTGCTTTGTATTCACTTGATGGACATGATTAAGACATTTTGAGAATTTCTTGAAACCTGATTACTAATTGGTGTCAGATGATCTGGGTAATGATCAAGCAACGTGTCACTTCCAGTCATCTCTGAGCATCAACCACTGCTCACCTTGAGAAGAAGAGGAGGATCTACATCAAGACTCTTTTCAGTCCTGGCTCCCCAGTGGTGGAATGAACTTCCTCTTGTCATCAGAACTGCTGAGTCCCTCACTGTCTTCAAGCGACGACTCAAAACACAGCTCTTTAAGGAGGATCTTGGAAACTAACTATCCTCATATTGATTGGGCATTTGTTGTTACTGTCTATTGTTTATTGTTTACTCATATACTTTATTGTCTTTTGGGTTTACAAGTTTGGCAAGGTTTGTTATGGTGTGTAACTTAGCTAGCAGAATCTTAGTAGCATGACAGCTATAGATGGATTTAGCCCTACACATAGAAGAACAGACCAGGACTACACAGCACTGTTGTTCGTCGCTCTGGATAAGAGCGTCTGCTAAATGCTCTAAATGTAATATATTGTGAGACTTTTGGCCATTTCACCCAGCCCTATAAGAGAAAAAAAAACTGCAGAGTAGTTATTTTATGGGTTCTTCCCTCTGAGCCACTGTGCTTAAATTTTGTGTCCATTACTTAAGCTTGAGTACACCTTCACGGTTCACCTTTTCGGTTCCACATTTTTGTGTGTCTCTTTGTTTTTTCAGGTACCGTAGCGAAAAGATGACTATGAGCTACGCGGAGTACATCGCCCATCGCCAGCACCACCACTACCAGAACGGCATCGGGCACCCTCTCCCCCCTTACAACCATTATTCCTGACAGCGAGCCGCATGACCAGTCACTGGACCTCTCCGCGGACCTCTTCCCGGGAGAGCCTGCCCCCTCATGGTCTAGCTATCTCTACTACTGTACCATTTTATGATGATAGTTTCCGTTGCCATGCTAACAGTCTGCAAGATGGCGGCATGGCAGCGGGTGGCAAAGAAGCATCACGATTATGACGCGAAAAAAAAATCAACTCATTTATTTTCTCCTTTTTATCCTTTCTATTAATTTAGTTTTTTGCAGCATATATATGAAATATATATCGATTATAACCCCTTTTTTCTTATTTTTTTTTAAGCAAATAAACAAGTACTACACTTTTTTTTTTCTAAAAGATTTTTTTTTTCCAAACAATCCTAATCAGGTTTTTGAGTCTGTGGATGGAAATGAGTCATATTAATGAGGGGCTAGTCTTGCGAGAGGAATTTTCTTTAAGCTTTACGCCGGGTGAACACTGCACGTTTTCTGTCCAGGTTGCAGTCTGCATACGATTTCACACCATGATGATTCCATGAAGTCTACCACACACAATGAGTCACCCAATGTCTACATGATGCTATGAGCGGTCATAGCATGGTGTGAGTGGCTCGACGTCATGCATGATGAGGGTTCCTGCCTTCTTGCGATGACCTAGAGGAGAACAACCCACCGGCAATGCTGACTGATAGCGCCATGGAAGTCAACGTAGGAGGTTGACATATGCACTGTCCATGAAAGCTTGGGTAGCAGCTGATTGGCTGAACCAGTTTGATAGCAGAATCGCTTGCAGCTCTGCCATCGTTGGCCATCTTCATGTAGGTTCTAGGCATGTAAAAGGTTAACAGTCCATAATGGCTTTTAATCGAGCCTTTGTGCATAATAGCTCCCAAATTGAGATGGTTGGCATACAAGAGGAACTTCAGAGCGTCAAATTTTTCGCAAGTTCCTCCGCGTAAAGGCTGCAACTGGGGCACAAGTCGTGCAGTATCCACTCAGCTCTTAGTTTTCCAGGGATTTTTTTTGTCGCTTTTTTGCTTTTATCATTTCTCAGTTGTTTTTATTTGTGTAGATGAATTCAAGCGATTCTCTTTCCTCTCTGTGCGATTTTCCTCTGAAAGTTGTTTGACTTGTCGTGAGGGGTGATTATAATTTTTTTTTAATTGTGATTCGTCGTCGTGGGGCTTGCGGGTTGTTCTGCTTCCGTAACTGTACAGTTAGCCAAAGACGGACTAGCTTGAGACAGTTTGCTTTCTTTTCCTCTGTGTGTGGTGTTAGACGTGCGTTGCTATGTGAACAAACTCGTCAGAAGGAACCGCTAGATTAAGTTAGCTTTTGGAGAAGCCAAAATATTTTCCCACAATGCCAGAGAGAGCCACTCTTCGCATTGGTGGCGTTTCCGTGACATCCCTTTGAATCGAATTCATTTGGCTCCAGTGAACAGTCGACTTTTTGTTCGTTTGTAGTGTTTCTATTATGTGTAGGAGGAGAAACGAAAAACCGATGAAGCCATGTGTTCCCCGCTCTGTTTTTTCAATTTTTTCTTAAGGCCGTCAATGCCAGAAGGTGGTTAAAGTGCCCACCTATTATTGCTTTATCTAAAAAAAAAAAAAAAGAAAAAGTCTTTTGAGAACATGATGGTCACTCCGCATTTTTCTAGCGTATCCAGCGAATTTGACTAAGCTGGAGAAGTGAGCATGTATGGTTTGTGGCTGATGGGTTGTCCAACGCGCCACACCGGCGCTCTTACCCTCCCTCAGCCTGTTTTCTGTCACACAGAGAGGAAAACCTGTGCAAGAGTCTTGGTTCAAATGACAGGGACTAGTTTAAAAAGAAGCCATACTCTCTTTTTTAGTGCATGCTTTGTTAGGGTGGCTGCTCAGTCCAATTTTTTTCCTTCTTTCTTCCCATAACTGGGAATATGTTTACCTAGAGCTGGCATCTCCACCCCTCAAGGCCGTGGTCATTTTTTTTGACTGGGATATCGAGTTCTGGGTTTTTTTTTTTTATCTAATCCTCTGGAGAAATCAGCTCTAACACACGTTGTGGCGTTTGGTCGATGAAGTTGTACGGTGGTAGCGCCGGTTAGTCAACGTCCTCATGGTCGAGCTGAAACGTGGGCGGTGTCAAACTTCCGATGTTACCTCACATTCGAGAGATCCATGCCAAACCACCACGACTCTTCATGATGCTTGGCACGAGCACTGTTTACATCCACAAAACCCAGACACACCGCAAGCTTGATGACGGTTGCCATAGTCGATGCGATCATCTCGTGAAGCCCTCACGTCAGGCACATGCAACTGTTCTGGTGGCCACGTTCGTCGTAAACCACGCGGTGCGACAAGTCGGAATAACCGCGGCTCTCAGCTCTGCCATGAAATGCTAGAACCGTGTCACTATGAAACTTCTTATTTCGTCTCCAGGTAATTCAGTTCTTTTAGGCTGGACAAAGACACAGTCCTTTCTGAGCAAGTCGGGGGCTGCTTTCTTCCATAAATGTGTCGGAATCTTTTGTGAAGAACCGTGCGATTGAAATGAGCTAAATTCCGTTTATTGGGCGTGTAGGTTTCGTCACTTCTCAAAACAAAGCCTCCTGTTCTCGGTGGGCGCAGCGCAGGGCGAAAGCCTCTGGATTTTCGAACGCTGTCTCCTTTGAGAGGGGAAACGCTGAGATGCTTTCGCTATAGGAGGACTATTTATCTCTTTGTTTTCATATGCAAAATGTTAAGGGCTTTTTTGGTGTTCCATCCACAGTCATACCCAGCTCTTTGAAAGTAAAAAAAAAACAAAACCCTCATTTCAGTTGTGTTGCCTTAAAATGGTTTGAATAAACTTGGACCAGTAAAATGTTGCCCTGAAGGTTCAAACCTGTTTGTGCCGTTGTTTCGGAGTCGTGACTCCTACCGTTACACTGCAAAAAAATGGAAGAGGGCAGAACGAATACAGCTTTTTTCCCCCTTCCCTGGGCTTATTACGTCTTCAAGATGCTACCGTTTCATTGAGCCCTCCCGTTGCCCAGCTGTGGCTGTTTTTTTCTTCCTCCTGTGTGCTCCCTAACGAGGTTTCGAAGACCAGTGAGACAATGGCTTGTTGCGTCTGGCTCCAAACGAGCCAACAAGCGTCTCAAACGTTTTATGACCTGTGTCGTTTTTTTTTATTTTTATTTAACCTCCCCACCCCTCACCCCCCGAGACATGCACAGGCCATCCAAACCCCACAAATTGTTGAACGGTCAGGTCACCACTTTCTGGTCCATGGTCAAATACAGCACAATCTGAATCCTTTTTTTTTTTTTTTTTTTTCTTCTGCTGCAAAACCAAGTACACCAAGTCTTTTGCGTACATGTGAAACTGATGTATACACATCTTCAGTACATTTGTTGCATGTATGCACAGAAGGCCTCCTGTTGAATCATGGCATGCTTGTTTCACTGCTAGAAACTCTATAGACAAGAGGAGAAAAAAAAGACAATATAAAATGGTGCTACTGGACCTCATCGTTGGGGGTGGTCACAGTTAAATGTGACTGGTCATGCGGACTCATCGATCATATCAGACTTATTCTTATCCTTGATATATGCAGATCTGTTTTACAGGTGTTTTTTGTTGTTGTTTTTTGTTTTGTTTTGTTCTTACCAGTGTAACAAATTGAAAATTTCCTGCAGGTTTGAAAGGACATGGAGTCACAAGTCTAACCCCATCCTTCCCTCATGGCCTGGGGGGAAAACGGGCATACACTTCTCATCCCATCGGTTGTGCAGTAAGTAGCTAGGGCCGAAGTGCGCACAAGCTTGACTATTGCCCTATCCGAGCCCGCAAACTCCGTTGCATGGCAACTGTTGGTAGGTAGGACAAGCTTTACAGAATGATTGCCAAAGTCCATTCAGCCTCAATAGAACCTTTTAGCACAGGTTTTGGAGCTGGAACGTTGGTCTGAGGCTACTTTTTGTTTGCTTATCCCATGGATGAACATCTGCCTCCCCATTTGAATATCTTCAGTTACGTGTACGTTTCATTCTTGTAGTCACAAATGAATTCTGTTTTGTTAAAGATTATTTGACCAATCTCACAAAAAAGGTCTTGATTTAATAGGGATCGAGAAAAAATCACTTTTAGACATATGAAAAGTTCCGATTTGTTCAAATATAGACATTAAATTAAAAATGCCATGTGGCCGAGATGGACTGTTACTGTAGCTGTATCCAAGTTAAAAATGATCAGCAGATGACCACCTTTTCAATTCTGTACCCCAAAACCACACACACACTTTTCTACACTGTGACCTTTCACACACACGCAAAATGGTTTTAAACCAATAAAACTGACGTGCTGCCATTTTTCACGAGGTTGGTCGTCATCCTGTAAAGCTTGTTTGGCCTGGGAACAGTAGCTAGCAAAAGGCTTTTGTGGGTGGAGAATGGATAGATTAGTTGGACTGGGGGCAGCACTGCAAGCCCCAGCTTTCTCCTTTACATCCACTCTGGAATGCTGGTGTTCATCATTGTGGTTCCTGGCATCCTGAACTTGTGCTCGGCTCAACCAGGCACGTTAGACGTCGCATAAATGTGGCCAAAAGAACTTCACACCCGCTCTACACGTAGAACGTGCTTCGTGACGAACGGCTTAGTGTGTATTCGGTGTTGTGACGGACGCCGCTGCAGGAAACTCAGCCGTATTGGAGTGGGTTTTTCACAATGGCACAGTTGGCAAAAACTCATTCCATTATGGACAATGCCATAAAATAAACTACACTATGCTGCTTATCTCATAGTACTGTCAGACCCAGCCAAACCTTTGCCACACAGATGGCGAGGACTTTTGTCAAGAATTCCTGCTCAAGTTTACTTGAAGGCTTGTTCGAGTGTCGGTGAAGCAGTCCACTTTGAAAATGCACTTTGGGGACATAGGTTGAATTATGGACCCTGGCACTGGTGGTCGCTGGGCCCAAAACATTCGAACACTTAGATGCTACGATGAAACCGATGGCCGTCTTACTGTCGCATCATTTAGGCAGAGATGAGTGGAACGTATGCTCGTCGGTGGCCATTTTTCACTGCACATCACACATTCTGCCCCTGTTGAAAAACCTCATGCGTTCTCCACTCGGTCCTTAACACAGTTACGTTTCCACGACCGTTTACTAGCTGTTTTCATCCCACAAAGCATGAAGGTTTAGCTCCTGCTTCCCATCCATCCTGTAGCTGGAATACTGTTTGGAATGTGTAGGCTCACATTACCTTTGTGTGTTCGACCGAACCAAAGATGCCTCCAGCCATGTCCAAATGCTGCTCTAAAGACCTGCCTTCCTGTCCTTCCAAAAACAAAAAAAACAAACAAAAACACCCCTGCAAGAGAAATGTCTTTTTCAAAATGTGTTTGTTCATTTTCTTTCACTCAGTCTTTTTTTTAAGATTTTTTTTTTTTGTACGATTTCTAACTTTTTTTTTTCTTTTTTTTTTTTTTTAAAGGGTTTTAGCAACCTGAGTTCAATGAATTTTCATTGTAGCCGTTGTTGACGCCTTACTAGGTGTTGGCGACCGTGTAATACTAGGTTGCACATTTGTTATTTTGTTTGTTTTTTTCATTGTTGTTGTTATTGTTGTTATTATTATTATTATGTATATTTTTTAAGAAAAGAAAACCCCATAGCGTGCCTCTTAGATTCATGGGTTTCTTAATGTGTTTTTTCCTAAGACCAGCAGTTATACTTTATATAAAAGATGCGTTGATCCTTATTTTTAAATGCCATTTAAAAAAAAAAAAAAGAAAGAAAAAAAAAGCCTCTTTTCTTTACTCTGGACCCAGTAGCAGCACTGGTATACAATCGCACTGATAGATTAAAAAAAAAAAAAAAAAAAGTATAAATAATAATAATAATAAATGACATGAATAAGAACTACAATAAACTTGTGTTTGAGAACATTTTGTAAGAAAATACACTTTAAAACGAAACAAAAAAGTAAACGATGACTGTTTTTGTACATCAAAAGTTGATTCTTTTCAAAAAAAATATTTTGGATCTAGTTTCTAAATTATTTTAGTGGTTTTCTATGTTCTGGAACTTTGAGCTGAGTTTTGGACGTGCAACACACTGATTGACGATTTGTGCAGCATTGGCACAGCGGGCTCTGGGGTTGCCTGGCGTAGCCCCTCATACCCACCAGTTTCTTTTAATTCTTTATATTTTGAGTTGGATTCTCTCTCTGCTTTAGTAACTTGAAATTGTTGATGAAATATGACCTGGGAAAAAAAAAAAGTCCCTCCCCTGTAGAACTAGACCCTTCTCTCCTTCCCCACTGAATTTGCTGTTAGTGTGATGAGACTTGAAATGGGCATTTATTAAGACTATGATAGTATGGCTCCAAAAATAAGAATTAAAAAAAAGTAGAAAAATGACAAAACGAACAAAAAAAATGTGTGTGGGGGGGGATCTTATATATAGGTGGATTATCAGTGGGTATGTGAGCTATGGCTGTGGCGATGATAATGTAGTTTTAAACATTGTTATTACCTTTTAAATCATTTATCCAATAAAAATTCTGAAAGAGCAACATTTAACCTTGTCAGACTTTCATTTTGCCTTTTCAATTCTCCCCCTTTTTCAAAACTTTCTCCTCAGCTCGGTCCCTGAAGTGTGGAACTGGCAGCTACCAACGATCCAACAGTACAGGGTGGAATGGATGTATAGAGGATGGTTTATCTAGAGGCTTTAACTTAGGCCTCCTTTATTAACTCTGATACTCTTGTTTTTTGTCGACCAGAGGATGATGGGGTCCCCTTCTGAGTCTTGGTTCCTCCCAAGGTTCCTTCCTTTCTTCCTCCAGTTTAGGGAGTGTTTACCTGCGTTACCAGTGGCTTGCTCACTAGGGGCTTGGTCTCAGATTCTCTAAAGCTTTCTTATGATGGTTTTACATTTATATTTATTCATTTGGCTGAGGCTTTTCTCCAAAGCCACTTCCAAGAAACAATCAAGGAACAATTAGGCATTAGAGCTGCACAGGGCATCACTGAAGTGAGGGCTACAGAGAGTCCAACACATTCCTCTTATTCATAGAATACAGACGGCAAGTGCTACAATAAAACCTATAAGTGGAACATTACTATCTGGGAGATGTTCTCTAGGCAGTTATCAGGTTGCAACCGTTCATAGGTGAGGTAGGTGAAAGAGTGAGCCAGACTAAACTAAAGCTTTTCTGCAGCATGTTCAAGCAAATATTTTCTCATTGATTAAAAGCATTGAGAATATTCTTAGCTTATTATTTAGCATGGTTTCTAAACTAACAGCGAATCAGACACCTGAGGTGCAGACAGCAGCAGTGTGCATCAGCGAGTATTTTATTTCAAGCGCACTACCTCAGCAAACCTGTCCTTTGCGACCAAATAAGCACAGTGTAACTACAGCACAGTGGCTGCAGTTTTCTTCCACCACTTTAGGCAGAGTTAGTTATACAAGCCCAAATCAGAAAACGTTGGGACAGTATAGGTGGAATATCCAAATCTCTTCCCATCTTTCTTTGAGGAACATTGTTCTTTAACATTTCAGTCATTTTCTCATGTATTTGTTGGCAAACTGGAGATCCTCTGTCCATCTTTGCTCCTAAAGGACTAGACCTTTCTTTGATGCTGCTTTGTATCAAATCATAATTACAATCACCTGTTGACATCACCTGTTTCAAATCACATCATTATTTAACTAATTTATGTCATTACTAGCGCTAAATTGCTCCTGTCCCAACTTTGTTTGGAATGTGTTGCAGGTCTGAATGACAGGAAAGGATGTATATTTACAAATGAAATGAAATTTTGTCGACCAGACAAAATATGAAATATCCTGTGTTCATATTGTCTGCAATGAAATACAAGTAAAAGTAAATTTAGAAATCACTACTCTCTTTTTTTTTTTTATTGCGTTTTCCATACTGTCCCAACTGGGGTTTGGGGTTGTAATAATTTAGTCCTTGATGCCTAAGCGTCCTTGAGTATGTCATGAATTTAATCTGGATCCCAGTGAGATATTACGGTCCTCTTTCAGATCTCACCCTCTGTATCCAAGATTTTCTGGCACAACAGCCAAGTTCTCACATAGAATCATGTACATTTAATAGGCCTCATCGTTTTACATAATGGCAGTAGTGGAAATTATGAACAATCTGACCTTCTCTAGCTTGGCTGATTTTGCTTGGTCTCAGTGCAACGTTTGACACCACAGACCACACTTTTATACTAGACAGGTTGGGAAACCCTGGGTGAGATCACAGGAACAGCCCAATTCTGTTTTTCACAAAGTCACATTTTTCACTGTTTTTCACATTCTGTGCTACAGGTGGGTAAGTTATCAGTAAACATCAGTGAAAATGCTGAACTTCAAAGACTCGCTGTTGAATATTTTACTGCAACTCAGCTCTGGCCAAACAGATCTTTTTCTTGGGCCAAAAGAATGTTAAATCTCAAATTTCACCATTACATAAGGTACAACTGCCATAGCTAGAACTGTTCCTGTCCCTGTCATCTGGTGAGATGCTGACTCATGTCCTGGTTTTTCTTGCTGCTTGTCCTCTGGACCAATGCTACTGCCATGGAGTGACCTCTGACCCTTCTGTTATGCCTGAAAACAGACTGCATGCTCACTCATGCATCTCACCCTCCTGAGACGACGGTCAACCTTGCCCAGAAGACTACTCCATTAGCCATTACGCATTTAACTCGTCTTTTGGACTCAAATCTTGTACTTTCCATTGTTTAGAGAACCTCTGCTTGGCTGTTCGTAATCTTTACCATTATTAACTGGCTTCCTTTGATTAAACTGAGTGTTCTCATGGTGGACGACGTTGAGCTTTGTCTTTTTGAATTACTACATGTGCCTTAGTCATTCTTTAGCTCCTTATACTAAATTAAATCCTGAGTCGTCGTGCTGTCCAGTGTCGGTTGGGCCCCCCCTTGAGCTTCGGGTTCTCTCAAGCCATCTTGCTCCTTCTCTGAGGTGAGTTTTTCCATTGTCGCCTCTGGTTTGTTCGCTGGGGACTTGGACCCGGACTACTCTGAAGCTGCTTTGTGATGTCTGTGGTGAAAGGTGACCCACAAATAAGTTTTCCTTGACCATCTCATCTGTCCTTTGATGCACATACAGGTATCGTACTAGAATAACCTTCCTTCATCTTACAAAGCTGAAAATATTGCTAAGTAATGAAATGCACTGTTACATTATGGAGAAACATTCATTCATGCTTTACTTTCAAGTGTGGACTACAGTAATACTGAATTACACTGTTAGACAGTACAACTGTGAAACAAGGTTGTACTGAATGTTCCAGGAGAAGCATTAACTTGCTCTCTCTCTAGGTGTATCTCTCTCGCTCTCTGTCTATCTCTATCTCTCTCTCTCTAGCTCTCTCTATCTCTTGCTCTATATCTACCTCTATCTCTCTTCTGCTCTCTCTTTAGCTCTCTCTATCTATCTCAATCTCTCTCTCTCTAGCTCTCTCTAGCTTGCTCACTCTTTATAGCTCTTGCTCTCTATCTCTCTCTCTCTCCAGCTATCTCTCTCTCTCTCTCTCTCTCTCTCTAGCTCTCGCTCTCTGTCTCTCTCTCACTAGCTCTCTCTCTCTGAGCTACACATGCTACCCCTGAGATACCTGTGACCCATCCTGAAACCCTACTTCTGGCTGAAGTTCTTGCTGCTGGAACCCACTCACTCCTTCTTTGAACAGCCCTATGTTCCAACTAACTGATAAAGTCATTGCTACCCCACCTGTACACTAGGAACCGCTGCTGCCTCTTTAAACTGAGACTTTTTTTCCCCCTTTTGTTTGTTTTGTTTACAGTGTCGATCAGAGGAGGACGGGTTCCCCTTCTGACCCTTGGTTCATCCAAAAGTTTCTTCCTCCAGCTTAGGGATTTTTTTCATGCCTCCATCGCCTTTAGTTTGCGCATTGGGAACCCGGATTCTGTGAAGCTGCTTTGTTACAACGTCCGTTGTAAAAAGCTTTACAGAAATAAAATTGACTTAAACTAGCTTCAGTTAGTCCAAAATGGGGCGGCCAGAACTAGAAAGATCACAAGTCGCTGGCTCCCTTTTAGTACCTACCAGGCGACAGAGTGCTTTTTTACTCAAAGCCTTTGAAGTAATCTTTCATTCTGTTTTTGGCACTTAGGTCTAGTCTAAAGACCAAGATCATTTGAGTTACCGTTGAGGTCAGGGGTCCAAGGACATAGAGAACTAAAGCAAAACTGAAATGCTGATGCTGTTTCCTGCTCTTAGGTTCATTAAGGTTTGTTGACTGAAGTAGAGGGCCATCAAGTGGATCTCCTGTGTTGGCTCTCTCTTTTAGCTAGGCTTTTATACTAAGCCTACTGTCACTGTTTTCATTTTGCACTTGTTTCCCCCTAAAACAGAACCGTCTTCACATTTCTTTGCTGAACTGCTGGCTATTTTGTCCAGTTTGGTGCCGCAGCATGGTCAACCCATATGAGGAGTTCCTGCTTGCTTGCTTGCCCTCCAGACCAGTTCAACCACCCTGGAGCCACATAAACGTGCCATTTGCGCTCCTGCTGTGCCAGAAACCCTAACCTGCATTCCCTACTCACCCCTCTGGAGAGACTGAGACCTGTACAGACCCAAGCGAGAACAATTGACACATTCATTTATGTAGTCATACTGATGTCTTCACAGTAAATACAGATAATTATCATACTCTTAGGCTTCCAACACTGGCTTTCACAGGTTATTCAGAGTTGTTCTGTCTATTAAGCTCAATTATTCTTTATTATACATTGATAATGTTCTTTTTAACCTTTTGCAAGAAGCCATGTTATTTACCATCTAAAATGACCAGTGAAACCTAGATGTATTTTCTCATTTTTTATATTCTGATGTGTGAATTATTTGTACAAACTTTTCTATTGGTACATTTTTGCCTTTCAACACCCTACATGTACTTCAATAGGTACCAACCGTGTTATTCCGCTGAAACTAGAAAACTGGGCTATGTTCTCTACCAAACAGGAGGTCTTAATCTTTATGAATATTCGGAAGGCCTCAGCGATTACTAAGGAATCAAAGAAAAAAAAGAGGAGCCGTACAACTTGGGGAAGAACTTTTATTTGTTTATTTGTTTAACCACAGTACAATACATATTTCACCAAAAATATGTACAAAAACAATGTCACAAAATTCCCTTTCAGTCAAAAGCATCATCCTAACATCCAAGCGGTTCTATACATTGGAGACAAAACCATCTAGATTCCAACAGTACCTCAGCATGAATTAGGGCTGTTTGAATGTTGTACAAATGCTTGAGAATGCCAAACTCTGAAAAGTCGGAAAGGAATGGCTACCAGAGTGATGTTACATGTTGGAAACCGACATAGTTCCGCCCTCAAGCATGAAATTCTCACCGAAGCAGGTGTAACTACGTACCCGACTCTCTAAACAGACCATATTCCCTTACAAGGTTGCTAGCTTAGAGATGTGAGCACTAGAAGACTGCATGACTTATGGAAAAGGTGGATAGGAGTCGACATTTTCACAGTTAAAAAAAAGTTATATTTCAGGGCGTGGCGACATATTTATGAATTAGTTTTCCTTCAATATGTATGTAATGTGCACTACGAAGTTAAGAGAAGGTTTAATTTCAATACAAAAAAGTTCATTATGACAAAAATACAATTAATTATAAATTAAAATTCAATTGTGCCTGAAAAAAAAAAATGCCCCAAGAAGGCAAGAAAACAACACAGCCGTAAGAATGACACCCTAAACGGGAGGCGGTGGGGCTATTTTCCCTTACAACTACATCCAGTACAGTAACGTCCATCTCTTCCCTTACATCACCACTGATACAGACAACATTTAAGCCATCTTAACAATACATTTAGTCAGAAAAGAGGCTGAATTTTGTGTCTTATATCACTGATGGGGCGTAACAGTGAGGACAGTGAGAAGCTCTGCTCAGTCATTCCAAAAGCTCACTTTTAACATGCAAAACAAATAAGAAAAATTAAAAAAAAAATAAAAATAAACCACAGAAGTGGACAGCAGAAGGCTTGAAAGCACCACACATCTCCGATAAAAACACAATATCGTCACATAGATGCTTTCTACACGTTAACCAAGTAATACGCGTTATGTTTATGAATAGAACGTTTTCAAAATGGCAACATTTTTGGTTGAGAGATGCTAACCAGGCCTTGGCGAAAATACAGCGCTGATGAAAATGCAGGAAATGTACGAAATTCGACTCACCACGAAAACAACGATAACACCGGGTTGGCCCCACATCACTGTTAAAAGAACAGAAACCAAAGAAGGCAACTTGAGAAGAAAGTGACTGTCTGTGAAGTTACCAGGACCTCCGTTTCAGAAAATCTCCCACGGACAGAAGCAAGGCATGTTTTGCTGTTACCGAGCTCGGTACAAAGACTCGGGACTTCTTTTCGATATTCCAATAAAAACATTGACCTACAGTTTACTCCCGTTAAGACACGGGGAGCCACGCAACACTTTCACGGACCACTTGTCAATTACGAGAACAGATGGGTTTGGAGCTGACGGCGGGATGCTCGCCGAGTGCGGGAGTGTGTGAGGCTTTGTGCTCGTGTGTATGGCGCGACGCTCGCGAGATCTTCAGTCCACCTTCTTGGTGCGCAGGAGCGCGGCGTCCAGCAGGTGGCGCAGGCCGGGCGCTGTGTGGTGAGAGAGGATGGTCAAGGCTTTGCCGTGCACCAGCGTCAGCAGGGTCTGGTGACCGGTGGCCCACACTCGGTACCATGGGCCATAGAAGGGATCTGAGACGGCCGGGCACAACATGTTGTTCAGGTTCACCTCCGTCACCTGGATGATACAGGAGTGTAAGAAATCACAGTTGCCTATAAATCTCATAGCACAGCGTTTCTCAAACTGTGGGCCGCCCCCTCGACTCCACGGCCCGCCCCTTGTTTCAGCATTCAAGAATCCTCAGCGTTCCCGCCCTTTGTGTCGTTCAAAACTTTTCATGAACACACACGTTACGAGAGCAATCAATAAATCATAGCGTGTTCAAAGCGAGCGAGTCTGTACTCTTTCTTTCGGAAGTGTCCATCAAATAATGCCGACTTCCAGAATAATATTGTTCTTACATAGGCATAAGCCCTAATAATACTACCACTAATAATAACAGTAGTGGTGTAATATTAATAATAATATTAATAGAAATACTCTCTATCTATAGTAATAATATCTATCTATCTATCTATCTATCTATGCGTATAGGCATCGGGGGTGGGAGTCGTTTACGCAGGGTCCTGCAGCCCCAAAGCCTGACTGGTCCCCAGGACAAAGAAGTTTGAGAAACGCTGGTATAGCATATCATATTTGAAAAAAGATATATATATATATAATATAGTGATATTTACCATTTTACCATGAATAAATTATGTCAAAATATGCATTTTAAAGCATATTATGGATAACCTCAGCACTACCATTGGAAAAACCATGTGTCACCACAAAGGCAGCGTAATTAGCCCTGTTTTACAGTGTAAAAGGTTGAATAAAATCATTTTCATGTTTAATAGTCATTTTTAAATGTATAACAATGTATCAAATCAAAACTAAATATTGTAACACATCATGTATTACATGTACACCTACTCTACACAACAAATTTAGCTAAAAATATAACAAAAATGTAATTGGTTAAAATTAATAATGTGGCAATTTATTCAAATTTTCCTACCTCACATAAATCACTTTATTTATTAAAAATGTAAAAATAGTGTAGAGACATTTAAACCTATTTCTACTGTCTAGTTTGTAGTGTTCTATTCGATATTCAGTCAAGAATTTACCTACAACACGATTAATATACTGTGGCTATCTAATTATATCAATTTATTGTCAAATTACCTGCTCTGAGAACTTTATTCTCAGTGTTGTACACATTTCTCAGGTAATAAACAATCAATTATATATATATATAATTATAATCTGTTCATCATTCTAAATGTATCCATCCATTCATCCATTTTCTAAACCGCTTCTTCCGTTTCCAGGTCGCGGGGAAGTTAGAGCCAATCCCAGCTGACTGCGGGCCTAAGGTGGAGTACACCCAGGACTGGAGGCCAACCCATCGCAACACATAGACAGACAACCATTCATACACACGGGCAAGTTTAGAGAATACAGTCAACCTACTGCAGCCTTTGGACAGTGGGAGGAAACCGGAGAACCTGGAGGAAGCACACACGAACACAGGGAGAGATGCAAACTCTGCACAGAAAGGCATCCGTGGCCGACCCGGGGATCGAACCCAGGACCTTCTCGCTGAGAGGCGACTGCGCTAACCACTGCACCACCGTGCTGCCCTCTAAATGTATCAAAATCCCAATATTTTTTTTCTTATTTAAATACTAATAAGCTTTAACTGCTTTGTACTGGAATAGTGCTAATCAAAATTGACATATATCTGAAACTAATTTTATCAAATTAAAAACACAGATCACAGACTATGGTATTACCTATTGTACCTATTGTACTGTCAAACGTTTCAAGACCCTTAGAATCTTAGACACAAATATTTGATTACTGGTTGAACCTTTCTGCTGGTTAAACCCACTAAAGCAGACCCAGGATGTCACACTGATGAACATGAATCTGAGAGTTACCAAATGTGTAACCAAAAAACTTTGATGCTCACAAAACATTTAAGCCTTTAACCTCAAAAGATGGCAACGTGTCCCCAAAGTTTCCACAGGCAGTGTAGAAATAATAGACTGAGTGCAGAATGCGCCATCTGTTTCACGTAAAATGTGTGAATATGCAATACCACATTAATGAGACACTGGTTTCGAGAGCAGTTAAAAGTGTGAAGCATCTGAAATGCTTCGAAGGCTGAATCACATGGCCTATAGTAGGTGTTCTCATATTTGCGATAGTCGACCTACAGATCAGCTCCACAAGTCGAGTGTAGACTGTGGATCAGGATTTAGCTCCAATGACCTTCACTTACACTACTTCAGTAACGGTTTTATGCATTTTCTGGGTCCTGAGGTTACGGTAAAGCCAGACAGGAGCTAAAACACAAGCTGTACTGCAGCTTCATGGCTGATGGTAAAATAAGGAAACTGTTACCTCAGCAAACCATAAGCTGTGTAATCTAGGCGTTGTATGCGAAGCTCGACCGATATGCTTTTAAAGTGAAAGTGACTTATTCTGTCATTGTGAACACACTCGATCACACAGTGTACACAATGAAATGTGACCTCTGCATTTAATCCATCGCACGTGCGCACATGGAGCAGTGGGCAGCTATGAGAAGCACCCAGGGAGCAGTGTATTGGGACAGTACCATGCTCAAGGGTACCTGACTTGAACCTGTGACCTTCTGTTCATAAGGACAAGGTTCTAACCACTAGGCCACCGCTGCCCACGCAATTCGTTGATTTTTGTGACAGGAAATAAATCTGGCTCGACAGGCACCAAACTTGAAACAAGTTCTGAAAATGTTTGTACTTAATTTATGTCCATTTTTAATGTTTAATTACATTTTCCCAACATATTTTTATTTCTGCAGTGGTTAGTGTTGTAGCCTCACAGCGAGAAGGTCCTGGGTTCGATCCCCAGGTCGACCACGGGTGCCTTTTTGTGTGTTTGCAAACTCTCCCCGTGTTCGTGTTGGTTTCCTCCGGGTTCTCCGGTTTCCTCCCACTGTCCAAAGGCTGCAGTAGGTTGATTGGATATTCTAAACTTGCCCATAGATGTGAATGTGTGTGTGTGTGTGTGTGTTTGTGTGTGTGTGTGTATGATTGGTTGTCTGTCTATGTGTTGCCCTGCGATGGGTTGGCCTCTTGTCCTGGGTGTACCCCACCTTAGGCCTGCAGTCAGCTGGGATTGGCTCCAGTTTCCCCGCGACCCGGAAACGGAAGAAGCGGTTTAGAAAATGGATGAATGGTTGTTTGGATGTTTTGTTTCTTAAAAAATAAACATTTGCATTCAACTATAAGACAGAAGTCACAGCTTTAAAACCTTAAAAACTGTTACTGTTGATCTGGCTGGAATGAAAAAGGTTTTGTGTGTGTGTGTGTGTGTGTGTGGGCATGCATGTCTTACCATTCCCAGTCCCTGCAGGAACACAAAATGGTAGAGGAAGAGAATGCCTGTGGATAACAGAGCCCACCGCATGTCACTCAGCGGCTCCGGTTTGTACACACCTAGCAGGTCAAGATTATATATAAAAATGATCAGAAACATATATTCACATATATCTGTTCAATTCAAATAAACAGTACATTTACAATCCCTTACGTTACTGGACAAACACGTAACCACACAGGCATGGAGCCATAGCCCTTGATAAATGCTACCATGTTGCATATTTTAGGTGAATTCAGTGCACCTCTA
Source organism: Arnoldichthys spilopterus (assembly GCA_037974385.1). NCBI lineage: Eukaryota > Metazoa > Chordata > Actinopteri > Characiformes > Lepidarchidae > Arnoldichthys > Arnoldichthys spilopterus. The sequence goes on along the minus strand of JBBPDA010000025.1, from coordinate 1,150,172 downwards.
ATGTGGCTATGGAATGGAGCTAAAGCGCTATTAGCAGTAGCAGTAGCATGTTACTGTTATGTCTTGTAATGTATTTTGCAGAGATTGATGTCTGTGTACACTTCGGTAATACTTTACTGTAGGGTAGCGTTTCTAAGACTACATGACCTGTACATAAGCCTTTTATGACATTACCCTACAAAGACGTTTATAAAGGTTTATTCCAACAAGCGTCACCTGCCATTAAAGCAATTCTCATCAGTTTCACCCCAGAAAGTGTAATGAGACTGGAATACACCTTTATAAATGTCTATGTAGGTTAATGTCAGTTGTCATAAAAGGCTTATGTACAGGTCATGTTATCTTATTAATGATACCACATGTTACCACATCTTCAGACCCATCATACCCCAACAGTAAAATGGACCCTCTTTGTGCTGTGTGGATCTGTAGCCCTGCACCCCTGTGTACTGTGCAAATTAAGCTGATTTCAGTTCTTCTGTATTTTACCTGCAATATCAGTAACATGTGCTGCTGACTGCTAACATTACACATTTTTCCCTGTGTGTCCAGCTGAGAAAGACAGAGGGCGCTGTGGAGACCGGCTACATCAAATGACACCCTGCAGCTCGGAGCGCGTGTGAAGGGACTAATGAATAGGAGGTATTGTTCATTATATGCAATTGCCCATGCACACACACACACACACACACACACACACACAAAAAACCAAAAGAGCATTTACAGTGCATTAATACACAAAAGCTCTTCATCACAGAGCCATCATGAGCTCCTAAACTTCAGCCTTTTCTCTTTTTTATCTTGCTCCCTTTCAGTGCACATCACCCTCCCCCTTCTTCCTTTCTTTCCCCTCCCATCCTCCTGTAGCATGACCAGAGCATTCCTGATCTGGGACTTAAGGGAAGTGACTCATGAACTACAATTTTACTACCCAGTTCCTCCCTCGCACACATGATTGCACGTATTGTAAGGACAAGGTGTCACACGCACATCCTATGTGTACCACAGTAAAAAAAACAATGAAACACAAAGGTTTTTAAAGGCAAGACCATGTTACTGGCCCTGATATTGTTGGCTAGCCCTACTGTTCCCTGGATTGGCCTCAAAGTCACCACATTTTGCCCTCAGAATGTTCAAAAACAAACCCAGCACACCGAAGACAAGTTTAGAGTTGAGTGTTACTGCAAAACAAGACGTCTTACAGAAATCTGGGACATTGTGCCTCATTTGATTACCACATTTTTACATTAGATAAAAAAGAAGAACTGATTAATGACTGGTATTTAACTATACCTACTATACCTTACTATACCCTACCATACACCGTATATCTAAACTGACAAGTATTAGTTACAGGTCTAGAGAAAAAGACACTACAGTCTTGTCTATAAGCCCCAAAATCCCCCAGCTGGAAAGCAAGGTGTGCCCTTTTGCAAGCTTATGTAACTAACAGCAGGCTCACATGCCAGCCAGGCCATTGTACCCAATGCGGTGGAACAGTCTCCCTTCACTACAGCCGCTCAATCCTAGCACACACCCTGCCATCCGCTTCCATCCAATCTCCGCTCTGTTCATGATCTGAGGGTCAGGCTGTCTTCATGGTTACCAACACAAAGACGTGCAGACACGTGTTAACAATTGCCCTGATCACGCCATGCAATCTCAAAGATGAGGCAGTGGTGTAATGGCGGGTGCTGAACAGTAGATGGCAGACTAGCCCTAGTCTAGGGCCATGCAAACAGTGCCTGAAAGCACATCCTCATTCTTAAACCATTTCCCCAACTCGGCAGCGCTAGCGTAAGCAAATTAGCACATGACAACGGCGCCTCCGTATTAGACAGGCGTCGGAGCGCCAGGCTCGGGCTAAAAAGGTTTTACATGGCTGCCATGTGAACATAACTAGAATCATGCACAAACAGGACGTTGCGGTTTGTGCGCATGCAGATCCTTCCTGATAAGCATTTGTGGTCTGACAGTCTTCATGCTGGCGGTGGTGGAAATGTAAAAAAAAAAATCTCTGACAGCTCACCTCCTTTTCTGAAGAGGTAGATGGGCACCAGGTAGAGCATGGAGTGCTGGATGTAGTAGATCTCCTTCTCAAAGGGCAGCTGTGAACAAGAGACAGTGCACACGTTTTTAATACGGAAAAGGATAAACAAAGAACCCTTTAAATAGGGTTTCAACACACACACACACACACACACCTTTAGAACCCTTTAGAACTGTCAGTATTTCTATTTATGGACAAAAATGACCTAAATTGTCAGATGTTTGTCCTAAAATTAGTTAAATAGCACCAGATTAAAAAAATGAGACACAAAAATGAAACTTGGTCATTTATTTTCTGAGGCGATGAAACAATGCATTCTGCATGTACTGTGCTATACCCGCGCTACCCTTGAGATACCAAAGGTCCTGTCCCATCCTGCTGTCTGGACCAGCCTGACCCATCCTGATACCCACTTTCTGGTTGAAGTTCTTACTGCTGGAGGCCCACTCTCTTCTACTGAGGGGCCAATATGAAAAGCCCTGTTTCACCTAATTGATTGAAAATCATTGCTGCCACCTCTTAAAACAGAGATTTCTTTTCTTTGTTATTGTTATCCGGTGTCAACCAGATGTTCCACTTCTGAGCCTTGGTTCCTCCTGAGGCTTCTTCCTCCAGTTTAGAGGGTATTCCCCAGTAGGAAAATTTCAAACATATCTTATCATCATATACATTTCCTACATAATGCTGCTGATTCAAGATTTTTTTTTAACATCATGTGATCGAGTTTAACAAAGCAATCATGATGGCCCTTCATCATCTGAAATAAAAACTAAAAGAAATGGCAAATTACTACTTGGCACATCACACCTGAAGAGATTCTATACACACAAATGGAAATTCTTAAATCAAGACATGTAATAAGCGTATGCACAGTGAGATATTTAATGTTGAACAGCTCCTTGTGCTGCCCTGTTTAACTTTATGGCTATATAATAATAATAATAATAATAATAATAATAGCATTTAGAAAGAATGAGTAAAATTTCTGAGGCCATTGTTTGCTGAAAGCACCTGTTTATATAACCTTACCGCAGTCGTGTCCAAACCCATTCCTGTAGCTAAAGTTTGGTAATTCCCTTCCTTAAACACACTTACTACATCTGGCAATTACCAGGTGAGCAGAACCAGGTGTGTTTGAGCAGGGAAATAGCCAAACTGTATTGGACAACCCCTCCCTCACATTTATTATTATTTAGAATATGGATTTATGTCACAATTTGACATTTGACAAGTATATATCCACCTCAATTGAGCATGCAAACGTCTTTGCCATCGTTGCCAGTTTATTGAAGATTTACCACTTCCATTCAGACTATTTTTCTATGTCAAAATATGCCTAAACGACATGAATGGAAACCTGGCTACTTATGTAGTATATCCAAAGTCATATTTGTTCTATTTTTATGATCTTGTGACACTTCAAAGTCAGTCGCTAACATTAGGCCAAGGCACAGTAAAAGCACTATAGCCAAGTTGAATGGTTTACCTATGTGGCAGTTACAGGGTTTTATTTGAACACGCTGACCAAAAAGCACACAAAAGACAATACGAAATGCAGGTCTCCTGTACTGTTAAACTAGAACAAAGCTTGCCATCTTATGATATGCAGAAACAACATATTGCAATCAGATCTTATCATGTTTTATGAGAGCTACACTATTCAAGGGCCTTGCATGTTTTTTTAATATCAGATTTCATTTCAGATTGCCCTGTTATTGTGTAGCTCTTCTCTCCATGCCTCTTCTGTTGAGTAAATAGCACCACGTCCATTCCGATCTACAGAGATCGGTCAGTGTGTGGGTGGGTGTGTACGTCTTCAAACTGTGAGCAAGCTGAGCAAGTGAAAGAGAATGGATGAAATCAAGAAAAACAACCACACAGACGCGCACACACAGACAGGTTGGTGTTGCTATCTTTGTGAGAACATTGCACTGACCTCTGTAATTCTGTATTTTAGTAATACCACCTTGACCTTGACATAAACCTAACCCCTAAACAAGACGCAATCTTTCTGCCCTTTAAGTTTTATCTAAAAAGGTTGAATTTGCAGAGAAAACGGTACAGTTCCTTGTGAGGACCAATGTCCCCAGTTCCACATATTTTACTGTATTCTTATCATTAGGAGGAATGTGGTCCTCATAAAGAGCTAAATACACACACACACACACACACACACACACACACAAACATTCTACTAGGCTAGCAAACCAAAACTGGAACAGGGTGTGCACTGTTTATCTGTTCATCCCTATACTGCACTCCAGGTCTGCCACTGAAGTCAAATCTCCACCTGCCATTGATGCAATAACTGACAAGAAAACAAAACCTTTCAAAATGCAATGTCTTTCATAAGAACATACCACAAGCTTAGTCTCTTAAGGCTGTTCTGCATGTGCTGCAAGGTGATGAGTGATGCTGAGCTGCTTGGCAGGTCATGAGGACTACGACTGAAGGGCAGAGACTGTACATAAACTTCAGCAGAAGCAGGCTTTGTCTCTGAGGGCTGGTGTATCGAGGCCATAGCCACAAGGTGCTTGACAGCTGATCTACAATGCAAGGCTTGGTGTCTTCCCTTCTACCTGGGCTAAAAGGATGGCAGCTCTCCTCTCAAGGTCACCACTGAAAATGCTATTGAATTTGAGAAGCTGAATCTCTCCCATCAGTATATTCAAGCCCATGCATCACTTCCTTTCTGTTCCTTTCTGTACTCTATACTTTTTTGTTCTCTTTCCACATCCTCAGTCCTATATCTTATTCCAGGAGAAATGTCAAAATTGGCTGGTATGAACCATGCGGTCATTGGTTCGGGATTTAGGCTCATTTCTTGCAATGATTTTACTTTGAATTAAAAAGAAAACACATCACCTGTAAGGTGCTATGGATCACGGTCATGCTTTCTTGTTCAGGCGCTTGGTGGTTCCCTGCCAGGCCTTTGAGGCCTACTGATTAGTATAGGGTTCAAGTCCAGGCCCGCACGCTACTGAGGTATATTTAAGCAAGGTACCGTCCTGCTATGTTGCTCCCCGGGCACTGTTGATAGCTGCTTGCGTGCATGTGTGATGGGTTGAATGCAGAGGTCACATTTCGTTGTTCACAATGACAGTCACTTTCAATTCAATTTGTGGACACAAAAAGAGAAATATGCCCAGCATTGGGAATGTCATCATCTAGGCATCTTGCTGGGCCTCCAGGGGGTGATATAACGGGTTCATGGAGCCAGAAAGTCTTTTTAATCAACAAGTCTGGATTATTTCAAATCTATAATCCATGTTGTTCATTTTTCTTTGGTAAATGCCTGACGCATTTTTCATACCTCAGCTCTACTTCATCGCTGTTCCACCCCAGTAACAACACAAGTATGGTGGAGACTAACTCAGATCTTAACCAGGCATCACCTCTTCATGTGTCAAAACTCCTTATACACTCACAGTGTCCCACAGAAAAAACAACAAGATCCCAGATAACATCCCCTCACCTATGTAATGAGAGACCACCTTGGGTGCATGTGGTATCTTCTGATCAAAAACAGAGACTCACAGTCCATCCCTTCCTTAAGCGATCCAAGATTATGATGCTACTGAACACAAGACACAGGGTCTATCAAACAAGTCAACAGTGAAAAAGGTAAGACTACAAGGTTTCAAATTCAAGCACTGGGCAAAAGAGGGAGCTCTGTACGTCTTTACTGTGAAGATAAGCATCAGAAAGACAAATGTCTCCATTTGTTTTTTTAGACATTGGGACATGCTCAGCAAGGATGTACTCAAGCCTACTGAGCTACAGGCAAAAACATAATCAAGTTAAATTTAGAGCAACTCTTCCCTTAGATGTCAAACAAGAAAGCTTATCTAGCTCACTGGGCAACACTCATCAGCATATGGGGGACTATGATTTAATTCCCAGGCAAGATGCCCATCGTTCTTATATCTCTAAATATGAATGTCTGCTAAAAATGCAAATAAATAAATAAATACATAAAATGCATGAAAAATATTATTACTTCAAATAAAATAAAATTATAAATCTAGTTGTTTTCATAGAAAATATATTAAAGTTTATAAAAAAGTGGGTAGAGGACAATTGATAGCACAGAAAAGTATATTTAGAAAGATGCAAACACAGAAAATTACTAGAAAGAGCTGAAAGATGCATGGCATGTCAAACAAATTGGATTGAAGAACAGTTTTGTCTTTGTTTAGCACAAAGAGCTGCTAGAGATGAAATTTATAAACTATTAGCCAAAAACAAGGGTCAAACCGATGTTAGGTATCAACACGATGGTTTTTAGCTCCCCTCTCTGATGAGTCACTGCTGTTTTTTCATAATCCTTTCTCTTTCCTGCAATGAAGATTTCGAGAGAGTTACCACACTTATACTGTTGTGATATTCGGCTTCCTCTTCATAATGTCCATTATCTGACTTCCTGCTCCTTATGCAAGCTGAGAAAAAAGTATGAGACATCTGCTAACACTGAAGATTCATAGGTTCTAATCCCTGCACTGATGACAAACAGAAAGCCAGACCTCCGAACCATTACTTACAACAGATGTCTCTGAGCATATAGACATCTACAGTCTCCTACTGTCATAGCTTTCAGCAGGGTCCTTTCCTCCCACCTGCCTCTATGAGTGGGAGGTATAGTTAACATTATATTTAAACATCATATTTGCTTTAGGAGGTTTGCAAAAATGATAACGTCAGCCCCAAGCTGCAAATCGGTTTCCCCATCAATTACTATGGGCTCTCAAAGTGGTGTCTTGAACACCAATCTCCATCTTTCACAACGCTCTAGAAAACAGATGGTCTCAAACGAGGGATAAACACCTTAAATCCTAATCTTGCTTCTGTATTTTTACGTACTTCTTTGTCATGTCTGGCTTTGTAATTGTTAATGAGTAATAGTTTCCAAGACTTTGTTGCACATACAGTGTCTGTACAGCAATCGCTACATTTGCATATTCTGAAGATGGGTCATTTTACACTTACAGAGAAACGTTGATAACTGACATAAAATCTGAATTAGTAATAACCCACTCACCTTCATTAGCAATTCTGACAGGAAAGTGAGAACACATTCCAGTAAAATAAGAGTGTGTATATTATGAGGGGAAGAACATATTGTATTAAAACCAACACACTAAAGCTATTTATTAACAAGCCTTTTGCAAATGAACCATTCCCTTTGAATAACTTGTCTGAACTCTCTGAATCAGCAGCAAGAAAAAAACCTTCATTTGCTATTTTTTGCTTTTAAGCAAGGTACATCACGACAGCCCGTGCCTTAAGGTAAGGCCATTTTAAAGAAAAAAAAACGTTTGACACCTTCTACCTTTCTATAAACACATGCTCTACCTTTCTTTAGATTCCTCCAAAGCAATCGCCTGTAGTCTCAACAGTTTTCAGCTAGTCGTTACATATGTTGTCACTTGAACTAATTTTGAACTAATTTAACTTTTTAGTCTCTGAAGAGTAAGATCTTTGATGAGATGATGTTTGTCAAAAATATCTACCAAAAAAAATAATTAAAAAAAGTACAACCCCCTTATCAATAATTAGTGTTACTGACACTTTACTATGTTCGTTTTTCATCACCTTGCGGCAATCAACATGGTTTCGAAAATTGTAGTTATGGCATTCTCCTTCATTGTTCCTCAATGGTGGAGCGAGCTGTCCAGTGACACAAGATCAGCACATAAGCCTAGTGGTCACATATGAACTATTGCTACCTGATAACCAACCAGACGTCATCAATAATGTTCCACTTAGTTTTACTGTAGCACTTGTCAAGTGTTATATTGTAGTAGTTGTTCATAGTTACTGTAAGCACTTGGCGTATGTATTTATTGTACTAGTTGTTCTCTGTAGTTACTGTAAACACTTGGCATATGTATTTTGTAGTAGCTGCGTCTGTTATTTATTTTACAATTAAGAGAAATGCGTTGAACTTCCTTGAAGCACCACCTTCAGTGTTGCCCTGTGCATCGCTAATGCTTGATTGTTTCCTCTGTCCTGGAAGTTGCTTTGGATAAAAGCGTCAGCCAAATGAATAAATGTAAAATGTAATAAATGTAGTCATGTCTTCCTCACAAATACACTGTAAAAATTGTGGTTTCAACTTCAAAAATAATTAAAGGCAGCATTAATATTTTAAGCTCATTTTCTGATGGTAAGTTAACATGAAACTACAAAAACTGTTTTTCATTCCGTTAACTTAATATGTAAAGCTCAGTCAACTCAAAAGTTTAAGGCAGACAGGCAACTGAAATGTTTCAGTTCAACCCAAATTTACAGTTCACCTTGGAAAATCCCTATGACTGATCAAGTAATGACATAATTATGAAAATATATTGTACTGAAACAAACAGCCATGTCCGTCTTCCCTTTTTAAAAAGAAATCAACATCAGATAATAGTCATGACACTGAGTCAAGCTGGAACATGTGATTCTGAGCAAATGTGCAAACATTTACTTTTTTAACATACAACATATCATGGCTGCACACAAAGATGTGGCACAAAATCACACTAAACATCCTGAGGTTAAGTTTGCTTGTTCTTTTGCACTCTGATAGCCATCTTTTAAGCCACTCAGACATTTCACACCAATGTTTACACTGCAAGGTTTTAAAAACACAGTTATCATCTGCAGAAGTACTTAAACAGTCCAACCTGAGAACATGACGACTAGGCAAGTATTGTATGTGAAAACCTTACTAACACCATTTCCAAATGCACAGTGGTTCGTAATTGTTTCTTCTGACTATGTAAAAGAGTAGGATGACTATTATAGGCCTGAGAAAAGCTGTCGTACTTCAATGAATTAATCAAAAATAAAAGAAAAAGACAAAAGTATGAAAAAAACCCAATTTGAGTCTGAAAATATAGTGCTAATAAACGTCTTAAACACAAAGAATACCACAATCATGGTTTTTACAACTGAATGTGGTTTGTTACATGAAAGAAATCGTGCATCATACTCCAATGTGGGACTCCAGAGGGGTGTAAAACATTGGGGTAGACCAGAGCCAGTGCTGTGCGTCAAACTGCAGTGTTCACAAGCGGATCGTTACTTTTGAGTGGCTTAAGTCAAGCAAATTGATTCTAGATCACAAAATGACTGATGGATTGAAAATGTAGTCACTTTCCTAAAAGCTGGGCGTGGCAGCAGCAGGGCTATAAAGCTTCACGTCTACAAAACGGTCTCTTTATGTTAGATTTAAGCACAATAAAAGAATAACTTGTCTTCCTCCCAGTGTGATCAGCTGAGACTAGGTTAGTGAGAGCAAAGGTAAGTGGGGAACGGGGCTGAAGTATCTATAACCACGACACCTTACAGAGCATCTTCAGAGAACTGGAGAAAGAGAGACGTTCTCAGAACAAAGGTTTCCATTCAGAACGTCCCAGTTAACTGGAGATTCAATGGGGGCCTCTTTTTGGAACTAACTGCATAGTTGCTGCTCGTATCTGCGTGTAATTGTCCTTGTTTCAAGTAAGCGGTTGTGAATAAACATTAGGCCTGTAAAAGCTGAGCTCAGGCGTTTACAAGATACCACATTCGTCCAAGCAAGATAAGAGAATTCCAGAGTTCACTTCCAAGTCCATGTTACTGCTCCCAGTGATGCTCGTTCTAAACCACTGGCGCACAGCATTGAAAGAAGAGGCATCTCAATGACTTAATAACTTCTAACGGAAGACGATACATTTCCTCTCAGTAGCTTTTCATAAACTGCTTCCTCTAAACCCATTACTGCCAGCTATAATGGTCGGGCAAGGGAGGGTGTGGTTTGCAGCATGATGGATTGCATGTCTGTGGTTCTGTTAATGGATACTAATATGAACCTGAGAGAAAATGTCGGAACATTATGTTTCAGTGAAAAAATGCATGAACATCTATTGACGGGAAAGGAATGGACAGACACAGGCTGAGTTTCTGAAGCACAGTTCTCCGTTCCCATTTCTGGTCTTTCCACATTTACTTACAAAGTAATGAGTGACGCCCTCAGAATGACAGAAGGTCACAGGTTCGAGTCCCGGCCCAGGCACCACTGAGGTTCCCTTGAGTAAGGTACTGTCCCGCTACACTGCTCCCAGGGCGCTGTTGATAGCTGCCCACTGCTCCACGTGTGCACGTGTAACGGGTTAAATGCAGGGGTCCCATTTCGTTGTGGGGCTTGAGTGTGTTCACAATGGCAAATAGTCACCTTCACTTTGCTCAACACTCTTTACAGAAATAAACACTTGAATCCTTTTGCGGAAACCAGACGCCTTCCTGTTCCCTCCATCCTGGCACTTTACAGATTTTCTGTATTTAAATTCAACTGCACATTCTGTATCATCGTATTTTTCATCACATTTTTCTATATCGTGCCTTGCAAAATGTTTTTTTTTTACATGTTTTTACTATTTTTTATTGTATGTATGTACTGTTTATTGTTAGATTTATCTTATTATATACACATATAAATATATTTCTTTTCTTTTTTTCCCCTGTTTACAGACATTGCAAAACCATAGCAGTGTTTAGGTGTACAGTTCACTACACATTGTAGTAGTATAACTGTGTATGTGACATACATCTTGAATCTTAAATCTAAATAGAAAAGAGTATCTGTCAAAAGGCCGTTGTTATGTTATAAATCAGTACATGAACCTCAATCCCAATCCATTCCAATCAGCTTTATGTCTCTAGCTTTATCTCTGCTGTATTGGTTTTACCAGATGAGATTCTGTAACAATGTGACCGGACTGGCTGACTCATACGGGATAATGTGTGATTTGCCAAAATTAGCATAATATAGATCATCTTCACACTGCCAGATATGTATTCACAGTGTTCAGCGTCCTGCAAAACAAAAAGCAGCAGGTGCGCGACTGTTTAAACTGCACTACTATTCTATGCCCCTTGTCAGAGGGCTCACTGGAATATTAAGGCCTTCAACATCAGTATCACAACCTCCATTACAGTAATAATTAACACAAGGCCATGCATATGTGCTTGACAGCAATTATCTGATGCTGTGAGGCGTTAAGAGTGACTGAGTGATTGTCATTGTGAACACAGCACAGCACAGCATTACAACACGATGTGACTTCTGCATTTAACCCATCCGAGTAGGAGCAGTGGGCAGCTGGTATGGGCAGTGTTTGGGGACGGTACACTGCTCACGAGTATCTCAGTGGTACTTGTACCAGTGTAGGATTTGAACTGGCAACCTTTAGATCACAGGGGCAACTCTGTAACCCGAAAACCACCACTGCCCTAAGAGGGTGGTGCCACTTAATATTTATTTGTTAGCTAAGCACTAACACTATTAGCACGAATGTTTAAATAGCCAGGATACTGCTCATTTTCACACTCAACAGTGTAATGCAGGCTACCTATCTATTTATGATAGGACACAAAATGGCTAATAAGCTAATTTGACTACTTTAGGTTTGTACATAGTTGTATAAATTGCAAAAAACTACCAATTAACAGCCAATTGCATTAATTTACATAGCAATTAATCGCCAGCTTAAAATTCATGATCGTGACCGATGTAAGCAATGATTTATTGTGCGTCATTACTTATCAGGCATGTAGTAACAATTACACATTTCATGATTGTGTAATTGTTACATGACATTACAGATTTCATGCAGCATTAAAACTGGATCCTGTCTGTACTCACGCTTCTTCTCCGGCATGAACACTAATCTAGATGGAATAGGACTTTTGTATTGTACATCTCAGGTAACAATACCTTTACCCAAGCGCTGGTGCTAGTGGCTGACGGAACCAAACAAACCCAAACAGAAGAATGGCAGCTCAAAAGCTATTGAAAGAACACCAGACAATGAGAGAACGCCCCGAGAGAAAGGGCGGGAGTGTCTGGAGTGTCAGAACCATTCAATCAGAGTTTGCACACGAAGGACAGTTTTGTTTTAGGGAACCTTGGTGTTAAATGCTACATTCAATCAATTTCAATAGCGCAGGCCTGGGAACGGCCTGCCTCGACCGAGACCTCGGCTGAAGTGACCATGGCAACGGGCACGGAACTGTTCTTTTGATGCATATTCTCTCGAAGACTCGCATTAAATCCCCGACGAGGAAGCACTGCAACTGGCAGCTTATTTTTTGGCACGATGACAGAACCTGTTATACAACCAGGCTACAGACCGCATAGCAATCATTAAAGCCTACGATACGTATATGCTGCCTGATCGACTGAGGTTTCAAGGGATGCATAGGATGCCAAGCTTCCAGTTCACCTGCTAACATGAACACATAGTGACATTTACACTTCAGGCAGCCGGGCAAGCGAGCAGGAGAGGGAGGGGGAGAGAGAGATGCATGTTGCAGGTCACAAGTGTTTTCCCGTAAGTATTTGTGTATAACCCTTGCCCATAAGGGTTGCTCATTGCGAAAGAGCAGGTGCGTAGTGCTCCTTTGCGCACGGGTTTGTGCGGGAGCCATTAGTGAGCTCTAAACCCCAAGCGCTGGCGCCTCATATAAGCCTAAATGTTTCCCAATAGAATCCTTAATGACTGCCCTGACCACCAGTATGAAGCAGGGAACTGTTCATGGAGCGCAGGGAGTGTTTGGCTTATGCTTAAGTTACGCAGCAACAGGCTAACCAGGGTGTTGTCTAGGACAACGGCTTTAGAATGTTTTAAGGGCGCATGATAGGATAGAAATATCGAGATGCTTCATGTTACGGACATCTTCATATTCGGTCATATTCGGACCAAGCTGAATCAGGCAGAAAACACAGTAAAGCAGTGGCAAATAATAATTTTAAAAAAGCTGAAAAAATATATATAAAACATACTACAAAATTTTTACTTTTTACAACATTTTTGCAAAAATTTTACTTTCATTTAATATAATGAGTAAGCAGTAAAAATCAACGTTCAATCAGCTCCGCTCAGCATGATCGGAGGGTCTCCGGTTCAAGTTCGGGCCCAGGTACCACTGAGGAATCCTTGAATCTCACCCTCCACATGTGGATGGGTTAAACGCAGAGGTTACATTTTACTGTGGGGCACTTTGGGTGTGTGTTCACAATGACAAATTGTCATTTTCACTTCACATAAAACAACACTACACTTTATCAAACATTGTTTGAAATAAATAACGATAATAATTTCCATATTTGAAGAAAAGCTGTTCAAGTGTTACACAATAGGTTGCATGTGATTTTGTCCTGTGTTGTGTACAGCTTGTATAATAGTGCGACAGTTGCAATGAAAAGAATGCATTTGTTGGCAGAGCATAAATTGTCACATTGCCCACCCCTAGTGTTATATAAATATAACTGAAAGGATTTTAAAGTGGGATTCGTTGTGTTATTTACAGAAGCCAAACATTTATGCAATTTACATTTGGTGCCAATAAGGACAAGTCTTCATAGAATTTCTGAACCGGTTCCTTTGCATCTGTAAATATCCAACAGTTTGTGCACATCCAGGACAACAAAACTACATGTAAGCCCTAAAAATGTGAGCCTGACATTTCAGCTGGTGTTTATATGTGTGACATAGGTTTTAAAAAATATCTAAAAATATACACAGCACTTACTAATCTTGTGTTGACCACCGGGAAGAGAAGGGCTAATAGGGCACCATTCAGCATGTGAACCTGAAGCCTAGAAGAAAGAACACAGGTTCCATTATTATGACTGACAGTGAACAGCTGTAATTGCTGCTTATAGCTGCAGTAGTCCATAATTAGTCAGATTTAATATTTTGAACATTCATCTGTGTAAATAGGTATTAATGTACACCATCAACAGAATCCTTCCTTATTTACCAGCACAGTTACATAAGCAAGCAATTTCCTTCCACTTGTTTACAACACATGATTCAAATGGGAAATCCACTTCACAGAATGTACAAAATTCAAAATTTTAAATTCGAATTGAATACTGAATAGGAATTTGATATATTTTAAAACAAATGAGCTTCTCTTAAACATTATACCTTCTTATATTTAAGAACCTGATACCTACACTCCACCAAAGCACACTGAAAAACCTGTATCTTATGTTTTGGGGAGACGTTCCAATCCTGTTTAGTCCAATCAAGTAAACAAAGAAACCGCAATCACCTACATCAATTAGCCAAAATATTAAAACTACCAGCCTAATGCTGTGTAGGTCCCCTCTGCCGCCGTCGAGGCATAAACACCCCAAGATCTCTGAAGGTGTGCTGTAGTATGTGGAACCAAGACATTAGCAGCAGATTCTTTAAGTCCTGTAATACCTGGACACTCTGACCTGCCTCTGGTTCTGTAGCCTCATAGGCAACAAGCTGTAATGTACCGTGTGTCCCGACACCTTTCTACTGTAGACAGCACAAGCGCTTTTGGTAAGTTCTAACCATGCATAAGAGGAATAGTACAGTACAGTAATAGAGAAAGTCGAGGAGAAGAACGAGGGAAGCTAGCACTTTCAAAAACCTAATTTATAACCCAGTTGATGAGCAGTATTGCTGTGGCTTCAGTCGGATACTGATTTCTATTTCTAGCTGGAAACTCTTAGCTCCGCTTTAAATGATACAATCCTTCCGAATTACATAAAACTAGAATTACATAAAACTACTGTTCTACTGGCTTAAGGTGAGGTTTTGTTATGGAAATACTCTGCCGTGTACAGCTCAAACCAGAAAGATTTCATTTCGTCATGGCTCGGCTCGCTCATATGGGTCAGGCTTTGTTGAGTGGCTCATGAAACAAAGCATTCCTTTATAGGCCTGGACTGACTTGCTGTGGAATCACCAAACAGTTTGTCCATGAGGAATTAGATTCAGCTCTCGCAGAGCCTACAGCAGGGGCACCGGGGAGCATAATTGGCATTCAGCTCAGGCATGTGGCAATGCTCTGGTCCGGGTCCAGTCCTACCTCTCTGAATAGACGTTAAAAAGGGCTGAGGAATGACTACCTCAGTGTCCTTTTGCAACGGGGCCATTATGGTGCTTACAGCCTGATCTAAAGCTAGTCTGTTAAATCGTCTGTTAGGGGCAGCCATTAAGTAAGCTTCTTGTTAAGCATGAAAAGCAACACTCCATCGGGTAAACTTGCAGACGTTTCAATGTGATATAGTGGTTGAATACAAGAACCTTTGATGTAATGAGCATTTCATTGTAATCGATGTCCGTTCTCAATTCCGGATGTTTTCTGTGAAATAATCAGAAATTAGGGTGTGGAAGACTTTTCTTTAGGCCAGAGGTGCCCTAGTGGTTAGGACCTTGCGAACAGGTCACAGGTCACAAGTCCTGACCAGGGGGACCACTGATGTGCTCCTGAGCAAGGTACTGTCCCACCACACTGCTCCCTGGGTGCTTCTTATAGCTGCCCACTGCTCCATGTGTGCACGTGTGATGGGTTAAATGCAGGGTTCACATTTCATTGCGGTGCACTTTGTGTGTGATTGAGTGTGTTCACAACGACAAAATAGGTCACTTTTACTTTCACTTATATTGGAATTGTGGCCTAATGGCAATTCCCCATATTTTTATATACATATATGCTAATACAACTACTACACTACTGCTAAATAGTTATACAATGTAAAAAAATGAAACTATATCTACTTGGATTATGGAGATTATGGAGAAACAGAACATTTATTTGGTAATGTTTCTAACGTTTTAGCTTTATTTCTAAGACAAAAGCTGTAAAATGAATCAAATTCTGGTATTTTATTTATTAAACAAAAAAAAGCTCTGGAAATATTACTTAAATCTGGAGGAGCGATCATTTCTTTAGGCATATCAATATTGACATGTTTGCGATACCATGATGCATCTTTTGGAAAAATCCTAACAAAAACAATATAATTTCCAAATGCTTATGTGCTAAACCTTCAAAAAAACCTAAAAGTCAGAGTTTTATTGAATAATTGCATTATTACACTAGTGACATTGTTGCCTTCTGCTTCAGAGTGATCAATACATTTTAAACCCCTATTGTGTAAGAAAGTCTTGCCCAGTGTAACAAATCCACATATTCTGGTTGCCATTTGGCCAATCCCGAGTATTTTTTTCAACTCTAGTGATCGTACCGTCTCCAGGGAGACCTTGCTTCGATTCTGACCTTGAATCAGCATCATGCTGTTCTTAATTACATGAAGCCGTACTACACGGCTGATCCCAGATCTGCTTTTGGCAAGACCGATGCTGCCATGGGATTCACGGAAGCTCCAGAGAGTACATATTATTCAACATGCCACCCCCCCACCCCACACACAAACACACTTACACAGATTAAACTCCCATGAGGAATCTCACACTGCTGTGCTTCTTGCCTTAAGGAGGCTAAACGCAGAGCTACCAATCCTGACTTCTCCACTGGGACTGAACTCATACATGTCACGTGGCTAAAACACTGCGCATCACAATGCCAGAGGCTGCGCACAACACCGTATCTTAATAATGTGCGACATTCTGCACGTATGTCACAGCTGTTACTCATTATTTGTTGTGTGACTTCTCATAGCAGGGCTGGGCCTAATTACACTTTGCGAGGTGCTAAGAGTAATCAAGCTGGAAAGAAGAGAGGACGGGGGGAAAAAAACGTGAAAGCGACGGTCATTGTGAACACACTCAATGACCTCTGCATTTAACCCAATACATGTGCACACGTGGAGCAGTGGGCAGCTAGAAAAAGTGCCCGGGGAGCAGAGCAGGGGACGGTACCTTGCTCAAGGCTCACCTCAGTGACACCCCTGGTTGGGAACCTGCAACCTTCGGTTCATGACCACTAGGTCACCACTGGCCCTAAAAGAATGAGTTTTATTCAAATGTTTATACAATTACTACCAAGTCTGTTTCAAACTTAACAGTTCACACATTTTATAGACCAAAGTCCAAAAATGATCGCAAGATAAGATTTTCCTTCTTGAATTAAGGACTGCACGTTTTGCTCGACCGGTAAGAAAGCTGCGCTTGCAATTTCTGCAATTCCGTTGTTTCTCTTTGATGTAGCCAGCTCAGAGAGAGCGACAGAGAGAGCAAAAACGAGAGCAAGCGAGAAACATTCCCAAGAAAAGAACCCCCCACTCATATGTGCACTTTTATCTGTCAATTTTACACAATTTTAACCGGGATTAGGTGTCAGTACAACCCAGAGTCAAAATCTCAGTAATCTCTGCTGCAATACCCAGGTAATTACTGAGAGGGCTTGAGTTTGAAAAAAAAGCTGGTACATTACTGGGAA
Organism: Arnoldichthys spilopterus; assembly: GCA_037974385.1. Lineage (NCBI taxonomy): Eukaryota > Metazoa > Chordata > Actinopteri > Characiformes > Lepidarchidae > Arnoldichthys > Arnoldichthys spilopterus. Next base: position 1,132,927 of record JBBPDA010000025.1, on the reverse strand, counting down.
TTACAGTGACCTCAACATCTGCAAAGTTTACAGAGTTTACAGCTGAGTTTTTTACATTTAGATGGGTATTTTGTAAGCGAATCTAGAAAAACACACGCATGTATGGCTGTATCTGTGCAAAACTGTTTGTACTGTACAGTTTTCAGCTCTCACATCAAAAAATAAACGAGTGTATTTGTGTAGGTGATTCAGAAACGAAGGGGCTGATGACTGTTCACGCAGAGCACGTCACCTCCTGTGTACCAGTAAATATCATGTATGGGCTGCATGTGCGAATGACGCACGTTGGGCATTACCAGTAAAAATACCATCATAATGTGAAATGGGCTTTGGAGAGCGAGAGAGAGAGAGAGACACAAGGGGGGGGGTTCCTCTCATTCTTGAGAGGTTTTATCATCAAACATCCAACGTTCTTTACTCAAGCAACAATAACGATGACGTGCAGGGAAGAGTGTTTGGAGCACTGTGCTTTCTTCTGCTCCTATGTGTATACATTTGTGCCTGTTCCATCACGCGCCCCACTCTACATAGCCGTCCAGTTGAGTGCATCGCCTGTCTAAGATCATGGTATAAGCCAGCTCCACTGCATTTTTGCTCATTAACCGGATCTGACACGAACACCGAAAGTGCATTCGCAACTAGCGCAGAGGTATCCAGGCTATTCATTACCACTCGCTCCTTCCCTGACCTACATGTGAGAGTGCTTCCGTTTAAGGAGATTTAACCCCTAATCTGTTTAGCATTTATATGGCACCACAGGTCGCCCCCCCAGCCAGTCTTACTGGTGCTCTGACTTCTGGCATCACCCACCAGCCCTCCGTTGCAGATTCCCAACACGCAAACAGATTTTTTTTTGGTACCATTTGTCCATTTCAGATACTTAATAAAGCTTAAACTGTGATTCAGAAGGGTTCTTCAGGACAGGCTCCAGTGTTGTAAATCTGCAGGGTGATGTCTTCTAAAACTAGACTTTATGGTCAGGGCAGTGGTGGCCTAGTGGTTAGGGCGCTGTCTTTGAGACCTGAAGGTCGCAGGTTCGAGTCCCAGCCTGGGCACTACTGAGGTTCCCTTTAGCAAGGTACTGTCCTGGTACACTGCTCCCCGGCCTCTGCTGATAGCTGCCCGCTGCTCCACATTTGCTGGGTTAAATGCAGAGGTTGCATTTTGTTGTGGTGCTTGAGTGTTTACAATGACAAATTGTCACTTACATTTGTTGTTATGCCACATTGTGTCACTAAGACAGAGAAAAGGACTCTTGACTCCTGATGTCTGGATGACAGTTGCATGGAACAAACTGAAATATGACACATTTTAATGCACAATTACTATTAATTTGCTAAAAAAAAATGCAGGATGTGCAATATTTTAGAGCACCCGTACGGCTGATCCACTTATGCTATGTCTCAGGGGGCTTAATTGACTCATTAGGCCTTAATCCAAGTCAAATGAAGACCACTCCAGAGTGCAATAAATTATATGACCCTTCATGCTGTGCTTACATTCAACAGCCTTGGCCTCCTCTAACTGCACAAAGCAAGAGAAAACCACAGATGTTGGGCAGTGGTGGCCAAGTGGTTAGGACCTTGCTCTTGTGAGCAGAAGATCGCAGGTTCAAGTCCTGCCCTTGAGCAAGGTATCGTCCCACTACACTGCTTCCCGGGTGCTTCACATAGCTGCCCACTGCTCCATGTGGATGGGTCACATTTCGTTGTGGTGCACTTTGTGTGATTGTGTTCAAAATGACGAAGAAATCACTTTCACTTCATATGTGAACATTTCTCGCTTGAAATTTCCAGTGCAAAATGCCATTAGAAGTTAAAGGAAACTGGTAAAAATATCCATCTTACCCCAAACTCACAACGGATCGGACACATCAGTGTAACAGAACCTAGCACAAAGGAAGTTCAAGCGATTATGTCTCTGAACTGCACTGTCGCAAACTCATGTAATCAGTTCAGGTGAGAATATCACCTGTCCTGTAGCTTTACAGTAGGTTAAAAACAGACAGTACAAACCATATGAGTAACGCTTTACTGTAGAGTAGCGTTTCTAAAGCTACATGACATGTCTTTTTTGACAATTGCCATTGACCTACATTAACATTTATAAAGGTTTATTCCATCAAGCGTCACCATTAAAGCAATTCTCTCAGTTTCACCCCAGAAAGTGTAACAATGAACGCTTGTTGGAATAAACCTTTATAAATGTCTATGTAGGTTAACGTCAGTTGCCATAAAAGGCTTATGTACATGTCATGTTACCTTATCAATGGTACCCACAATGGGTTTATTATGACATGCCGATTACAAGTTTACCACAGTCACCGCCAGACAAAAGGCTCATCATTAGAATACTAGTCTCCATACACTAAAAGCGCAGGGTATTTGCTGCTCTGCAACACTAAGGCAACAAACTCCACATTTTCGTGAAGAACACTAGGTTAGACAGAAAGTGAGAGTGTGTGATTTGCTTGGTTTACGCTTTACTCACATGAAGCAACACTGAAAGATGGCCACAAACTGGTTCCACCAGAATGACAACTAAAAATTCTTTAGGCATAATATTACAAGGACCTGCCGTTATTTTGTTACTGTCAAAAACTTTCCCCCTCGTTTACTGCATTCAGGTAAATGGACAGGTCGAATGTAACTTTCCAAAAAAGTCAATACTCACCTAAAGATGACCATGGCTGTTTTACAGGGTGGACAGGCCAGCAGAAAAATCTGTGAAAAAGGAAATAAGAGAAGATGGACAGTGTTTAGTAGAAGGTTTTGATTTCAAGCTGCAGTCTGCAGCGTTTCTGATCACTTCAGTATTAGCTATTAGCTAAAAGAGAGCAATGTACACACAGTGCACGTGTACACTTCTTATTGTAGCACTTGCTGTCTGTATTTAATGTCTTCTTCTTTGTAGCACTCAATTCAGTGCTGTCCTCTCCAACTAAAATGCTTGATTGTTCCTGTAGCTTTGGATAAAAGCTTCAACCAAATGAATAAATGTAAATGAAATGAAGTGGAACTGACTATTTGTTATTGTGAACACACTCAAGCATCACTAGACCTCTGCATTTAACCCATCACACGTGCACACGTGGAGCAGCGGGCAGCTATCAACAGCACCCGGGGAGCAGTGTACTTGCTCAAGGGTACCTCAGTGGTCCCCGGGCTGGGACTTGAACTTGCGACCTTCGTTTCACAAGGGCAAGGTCCTAACCACAAGGCCATAACATGTACGTATCCAATACATGACACCATTGAATATGTACCACAAATTTCAATCTACACCTGAAATGAATTGCCAAATATTGCCAGTGGACTAGGTACGGCATAGTAACACTGAGTCAAAGTGGCTTGTAGCAGCATATGCCAGCCATCTGTGAATAAGTGGTCAGAGCAAGCCATTATCTTGGCACTGTGATCACACAATTAGCCAGGTCATTCAAGCACACGTTCTTCTGCAATTCAAATGGATGGACAAAAGGCTGGGCCATGCTTTTAGTCTTTTGCCTTTTTTCTTAGTAGCAAACAATACAACAAAAGAAGAATCAAAGGTGAAACTTTGGGAAGAGGTGGGTAGGGCATAACTGATTGCATTTGCAATGCACAGCTTGGCTTCAAGGACAAAAATTGTTTTTGGTTTACAGCCTGTTAGTAATATCCCATTAGATGAATAAAATATGGGAAATTTAACGGTTAGCTGATGAGCTGAATAAAAGGCTGTTGTTGAAAGGAAACGTTGCTATTCTTGCCAGATAGTTCATTATCACTGTTAAATGCAGTGCATATGACTGGCCTTTAATCTTCCACTTGAAACAGTTTAGGTCAAAAAAGAATAATTTATCTCCAAAAAGTGTCTTAGAAACTGCAGATCAAACCAAACCGCACACAGGGTGAACCCTCACACTTATCATGTAACTGGCTAATGCTAATTTAACTCCTTCCTGTTACTGGTCAGAGCAGCAAGACTGGCTAGAATCTAAAGTAACTTTTAAACAATTTTAATTACAAAAACAACGAGACTGAGTGCAGGGAGACGGTGGCAGCCTAACTAACAGCCCAACAAGGGAGCGAGACAAATGCAAGATACAAGCATGCACACACACCCTTCTAGAAAGGAAGAGCATTTCTAGTGTTGGTGTACTGCAAATAAATACATATTTGATGTGAAATCCTATTGTTTCTTCATACTTTTCCCACATAATTATATTATTATATATCAATATATTGATCCCGTCGTCATTCTGCCTTTTCACATCCACGTTCTGTACATAGTCAACTATCCCCACAATACTGAACTCTTATACAGAGTACACTGTATAACTCTTATACAGACTCTTATACTGATACAGTAGATTTATACTACAAACTTAATCTGCTCTGAAGCTTTTTTCTAGCTATTTCCTCATAATTATCATATGGATATATTGTAAACATGCTCATTGTACTAATGTGGCTCCTAAACCCTGTGCAAGAATGTGTATTGGATTGTACTGTATAAAATAGAAGCAGTTGCCTGTATAGTTACCTAGGTTTTTACAACAAGTCTGTACATGTCATTATCTGTGAAGTGAGTTTTCCATTGTGTTTGGTTTAAATTTTTTGAGAGAACATTAAAAAATGTTTTTTAAATCTAAACTTAGAAGAATCTTTCAGATGTATAAGCTCTTATCTGTCATTCTGGAAGTAGGACTGTCTCTATGAATTATATTGGTAATAAAGTTATATACTGACTATTTTGATAATCAAGTAACCACGTTTTGTTTTTCTTTGAAAAACTGATAATACCAATGATTACAGTGATAACTACAGTTTACAGAATGGGAAACAGCAAAACACTTTTAAATTTGGCTGTTACTCACTCACTCATTCGGTCAGTGTTACTGGGGGCTAGCTAACTGCCTTAGCTGACTCAATAGGCCAAGAAATGTCCATGTAAACTGATACAAACTGCCTAACATTGGTATAACTCACCAACCCACGGACAGAGAATGTTTTTTTTAACTCACAGCTGAACATGACCTTGCCATCAGCTGAAAACACAAGGCTAAACAAAGATTCTAAGATTTATGACATAGAAAACACAGACTCAGAACAATACTTGAATTACTTCATCCGTATTGGCTACCAACAGGTGCTCTCCCATAGACTGGCAAAACTAGAAAGTATGGAAAAATGAAAAATAAGAAAGGCACTCTGTGGACATTGTAAGATTTATGTTTAGAATTTACTTCCATGTCATATCTGCTATATACTATGGTTTTTCTAGCTCTGGGAGTCAAAAGTGACTCTCCTTGTAGGTTTTCGCAATGGTTTCCTCTGGGTTCTCCAGTTTCCTCCCACTGTCCAAAGGCTGCAGTAGGTTCATGTGCATGTTCTAAATTGCCCATAGGTTTGAATGTATGAACGGTTGTCTGTCTGTATGTGTGTTGCCCTGCGATGGGTTGGCCTCCTGTCCCGGGTGTACCCCGCCTTAGGCCCGCAGTCAGCTGGGAATGGCTCCAGTTTCTTTGCGACTCGGAAACGGAAAAAGCTGTTTAGATGGATGGGTGGATTCATAATAGAATCATATTTACAGCCCTGATTAAAAGGGAATTCTTTGACCTTTATTATCTCAAAACTGCACTAAAATCAAATAATTATAGAGGTGCACCTGTTAGAGTGTTAAAATGCACTGGTGAATCCATGGCCCTAGTTCCAGATTAACAGAGAACTATACTGACCTTCAAGCAACATTCTTTAATGGCAAATAGTACAAACTCGCATTTTATCAGTAAATGCTAGAACTGCATGCAGTTTGAATGGAAAGGGTCAAATATGAGGAACATGTCTAAGAAGGAGACGAGGTTTACTGAAAACACACTGAGCCGCAAAACTGCTTTATATACATTTACCTCCTAAGAATGCTGAGAGTGCAACTAGCAGAACTGGACTGACAACTCTTACGTGTTCACTTAAATGTAGGTTATATATATCCTCCTGTAGGCTAAGTCTTAAAGTTCTGAAAAAACACAAACAGGTGCCCAGCAGAGGCTTGTGTTACTAGTTTTAAAACAAGAAGGGTGTTTAAAATGTGTATAGTAATAATTTCTTGCATATGAAGTGAAATGAACATCTGCTGTGACAAACTGTGTGTATAAGACTACTTGGTTGTCAAAAGAATCACTAGATAACAGAGATTATTCATTTAGTAAACAGTGCTGGACCTACTACATAGCAAAACAGTAGTGAAATATTTAAAAGGCTGCAGAAAAACAAATTAGTAAAAAGTAATGAATTAATATTACTACATAATGAGCAGACATAAAGCACTTTCTGCAATCTTTATGAAAAAGGCAATTGTTGATTGCTAATTAAACTCCGGATTTCATCAAAACAGTGTATGTTAATGTAATAAATAATACCCCTATTATTTAATCTACTAAATGTTCAAAAGACATACAAAATGTTAAAGGGCCTAGATCATAAAAACACATTTTCCCCGTTTTGTTGAAGCAAAGAGGTTGTACAGAAACACTGTTTAAAATGTCAAACATACCATTTATCCCCCCCGTCCATATTATACTTATATGCAAATTTTGCTGCAACAAAAATTGCATTTATTGTTTTTGTGACATCATGGAAACCAGCACATTTAGCACATTAGCCTATAGCAATTTAGCTCCGCCCATCCATAATGATGTTAAATGGGACTGAACTGCTTTTATAATGCGGGATGGCAAATCTGAACAAAGGCCATTTACACAATATCGGTCTTAAATGCACAACGAACAGCCTATTTAAGGCATCAAGAGGATGAAAATGGTCTTGTATGAATCTGTTTTCAGTTAATAAACAACACAAGTGTTATTAGTGGACCCACTAATAACAGTGGGGCAGTGGTGGCCTAGTGGTTAGGACGCTGCCTTTGAGACCTAAAGGTCGAAGGTTCGAGTTCCGGCCCGGGTACTACTACCCTTGAGCAAGATACTGTCCCACTACACTGCTCCCCGGGCGCTGTTGGTAGCTGCCTGCTGCTCCACGTGTACAGTTGTGATGGGTTAAATGCAGAGCTTGCATTTCGTTGTGGTGCTTGAGTGTGTTCACAATGACAAATAGTCACTTTCACTTCACTTTAGGAAGAAAACATACGAAAAATGTAGGATCTGGGCCCTTTAAATGTCAAGTCTATAATGTTTTAACTCTGATAACAAAATCGCAAACACAAAACAAGAGATAAGAGGTGTTCATCAGTGTTATTCCTCCTCTTCAGATACACAATCACATATTCAGGCTTTTCTCATTGCTCTAGATAAAGCGAAAGCGTAGTGCTCCCTTATCGCAGTCCCTTGCCACAGAAGAAGCCTGGCTCATAGCCAGTGCTACTGTAAGATTAATCAGGCCACAGACTGACATGGCTAATTACAGCCTGTGGGCTGAGTGACCAGTGCTCACCCTGGCTCTGGAGGAGGAGAGGGGAAAGAAGAGGGAGGAGCAGATGGCCATGAGCTACCCAGGTGAAGCAAACGAGAGCGAGATCTGGGTAGTTACGTAACAGGATGACTCTGATATCGCTCTCCCTCACTCAGTCATTTGCAGGCCCGGGAGAGCTGTAGGACAATAATCTGCAGTGAGAAGAGGCTCGAGACATTCAGAGCAGATAGCTCCAAAATTCTTTTTTTTTTTTGTTTTTTTTTTTTTAAATGTACCAGTTGTTTATCGTTTTCCAATAAATGTTGAAATATTTGAACAGCTACACATTTTTATTTCATTGTTCAGCTATTGTTAAACCCTTTTAAAGACAGATTACTGAATTAATTTTCTTAACATTCAGAAGATTCAAGAGAGATTCAAGGGTTCAAGATTTTCTTTCTGAGGGCCAAAACATATATATTTTTTTTAAGGTCTGGATTTTCAGTCAGAGTTGAAGTCTAGTCCTGCACTCAGTGCATTCTGAAAGGAGACGTTCAGTTGAAAGAAAAATCTAGGACTATGTTTGATCTCTATAAGGAAACTAATCCTAAGAGTTTAATGAAGACACTTCAAACATCCCAGTCAAGAAAGTAAATGGCACGAACATTTGTTTTTGTCATTTTTGTAGATGAAACTCACACCCTAGGGAGTTGTGTTGGGTTAGATTATTGGGACTGGTGGTGGTATATTTCTGTTTCCCAGTTGGGTAGGTGGTCAACTGAGGTAGCAATGGAAAAGGGGTATCGAGTTCTATATACTGACAGAGTTTGGTGAGGGTGGGTGCGGGCATCGCGTAGCTACGTCGGTCGGAACGTTTCAGGGTGGATGAAGTTGAACCCCACGTTCACCCCGACCCTAATGCTGTGTGTGCAGTCTCTAAGGTCGGTCCAGATCATTTCAACATTCAAATACTTATTTGTTAAATTAGTGTTTGTTTCTATATTGAATATTTTGAAGATCCTTTGCTCAAGCTCGACTGTAAAATTTGAGCCTGAACCACATTTCTTCAGCATAGGCCTGATCAGTCAGAAAAATATTACAAATAAGGCTATCCCAAAAAGCATTTTACTAAATATAAATATTTGTGAATACTTGAATATTCACTCTCAGAATCATCCTAAAAACATTTCTGTTTTACAGTTTTATTATTTTATTATTTATTACTGCAGTTTAAAAACCATCCAGTAGGGGGCAACAATAGTGAGATGCTCACATACACTGCTATAAAAGTCAGTGTTAAAATTTCCACTGCATGTTGTAGCTTCTCACAGTAAGTAAAGGTGTAATGACAACAAATTAGATTCTTTTTACATTTAATAACCATCAAGAATTTAGATAGTAGTGCCTGCAGTCAGTGTTTCCCTCCCCACCCCTTCCAGAACACACTCAAACAGGTTTGAGGAAGGTCTGAGTTCTCAGTATTAGTCCCCCTCACTGGAGACTGAAGTTTCACTATAATTAACTTTGTGCTTTTATATTAAACCCTTACTGTAATTTTTCTTCCCTACCTTTATCATCACAAAACATGTTGTTGATTTGGCATGCTGGATTCACAATTTCAAGCACTGCGGTCCACAAGGCCCACACTTGTGAGAAAACGAATGCACAGGAAATAAAAGAGGATTAATTTTAGGATTACTATAGGTGATGGCTAACATCTCACTCCACTGGAATGCTTTTAATTAAAAAATAAAACCGCATTCGAGCAGAAGTTTTGCAATTTTTTGCTAGCTGGTTACTTGAATATAATATTTAAAATAGCCCTTCTATTTTGTTTAGCCATGATCTAATGATGGCTGTTACCATCGCTATCTTGACAGATTTTAATTGCACATTAGTTGATTACAGACTGAACAGACAGAATCAAAATGTGACGTGTTAGTTTAGGTCAAGCTTGGACAGAAAGTTATTTGGGTTATTTTTAGGTTCAGAAAAGAAAAAAAAATGTCAAGTCTGATTAAAGCTAGACTGAACAGCCATGGGCTCATCCAAGCAGCTCGCTGACAATCTGAAACTACAGATATCGGACTCTTACAAAGCAAGAGAAGCCTTTTGAAGAAAAGTCTCTTTAAAAATGGCTCTTAAACGGTCACATCACTGCCCAGGACCTACAGAAAGATATGGCTGGCATAGGAAGAGTGATGAACTGGCACATTGTGTAGCATCATCTACACAAAAGGCTAATCAGAACGTAGCCTTAACTGTGATCATCACAAATGTCAATGTCTGAGAAAAGCAAAACAACTCATAGATAAACCAAAGGCAATTTGGAATCAAGCTCTGTGGTCTGATGAACCAAAAATGTTCAGAAAAAAAAGAACCAAACCAGCATTTCAATAAGAAACACTTTGTAAACTGCTGAACATGAGGGTTCATTGAAAACAGAAGAAAGATGCTGAAAAGGGGCTCCAAAAAATTAGGTTATTTGCAATATGTTTAGGTAACAAAAGAGCATCCCATAGACACAGAGTCTCTCAAAAATAAAAATGTGAGGCATCACCACTTTGTGAAAAAAGTGCATGGACAAACTAACAAAAATTGCAATGAATTTGGGGATCTCTTCATCCAAAGTACATAATATCATTAAAATATTTAGAGAAATTTGAGAAATCTCTGTACGCAAGGGACAAGGGACCAGTATTGGACGGCTGCGATCTTCGGGCCCTCAGGCGGCACTGTGTTATAACTGGGCTCAGGAGCACACGGTTGATTGCTGCTTCCACAAATGCAGGTAAAGAAGAACTCATATAAAAACATAGTCCTGACACACTATGGCCGGTCTGGGCTCATTTAAGATTGACTGAGGTGAAGTGGAAAACTTTCCTGTGGTCTGACTAATAAAAAATTTAAATTCCGTTTAGAAATAATGGACATTGCGTCTTCTGGCTTAAACAGCAGAGTAACCTACCGAGGTTAGTTATCAGCACAACGCTAATTAGCCAGCATTCATGATGGATTATGGCGAGTTAGAGTGTTGTTAAAAGAAGAAGAGATGCAACACATTGTTAAACAAGTCTGTCTCTGTGTTTTGAAACCTGTAGTTGGCAACAAAGACGGTTATCAGTACATACATTTAAACAACAAAGCTTTCAATTAACTGGAAATTTGAAAAAATCTGTTTTTGGTTTAGCCACTTTTTCAATACATCTAGGAAGGTCTTACTTTCAAATACTGTGAACCAGACTGTACCAATTCGATGCAAAGGAGGGGGGAGTGCATGGGGCATAATGTTGTACAATCATCAATGGACAGAATAATGGGCGTTCATCTGGGTGGTATTAGAACAGAGTTTCTACAGGTTTCAACAAGTTAAATTTAAGACTTTGCAGGACCATTTTAAGACCATTCTGGATGAAATTTAAGACCAATTTCACATTCAAACTGGTAAAAGTCCGGGGGAAACCTTAAAACTGCATGAGGGCCTGTTTTTTTTCTGGAGAATTTTAGCTGCGATTTTAAGTTTTTTTGGGGTTTTTTTCTCATTTTTTTTTCATTTCTCAATTCAGAGTGGGTTTACACTGCAGTTTACATCAGTGATCAGTGCTGCCCTGTTCTGGTTTTTAATCTTATTACAGTGTGCTACACCTGGACTGTTGAAAGAAAAATCTACACACAGAATCAATATACATTGTGTCATTAGAGAATTTTGAGCAATCAAAAGAAAAACTAGCATTAAAATGTGTGCATGTTGACATTTAAGACCTAAACATAATCTTTTTAAGACCTAGTGCATTAAATCTGAATGTTTTTCAGAGATTTTATTTAAGACTTTTTTTTTAAGACTTGGCAGAAACCAAGTAGAAAGTAATATTAGCATATTTTAAGAGATTACTACTACTACTACTACTACTACATGGATTGCAATGGCCCTCTATGGAGATATCAAAATATGAGGCTAAAACGTAAAATAGAGGTCCTATTACAACAGAGAATATGATTCATACATTAAATATGCAAACACATATTCCTGTCTGTAGTTCTTATACTACTATGGGCAATGGCTCACCACAATGGTTTATAAGTACAAAAACACACTGTTCCCTCGGTAAACAAGCAGAGAACAGCTGCCCCTGAACACAGAACAGATACAGTATAGAACCAGAGCCAGGAAACAAAGTACAACACAGTAACTACATTGTCTGTAAATGGCTGGCTGAAAGTCTTCCTTGGATTCAAGGGAAATTATTTCAATAAAATTGGTCTCACAGCAATAATTCCTCAGAGGCTTAATATCAGGTGATGTTATCAACCCAATGTTGTGACCTGTACATTGATCAGCTTTAACATTAACACCACCTGCCTAATATTAAGTATGTCCCCCTCATGTTGCTGAAACAGCTCTGTGTGTTCTGACCCCTTTCTATCACAGTCAGCATTCGCTTAGACGTACATACACGTAGCTCTTCTGTGGGATCGGACACGACGGGCTAGACTTCACTCCCCACATGCATCAGTGAGCCTTGGTTGCCCAGGACCCTGCCACTGATTCACTAGTTGTACTTCTTTGTATCACTTTTAGTAGAAATTAACTACTGCACACCTGGAGCACACCACTAAACCTGCTGTTTTGGAGATGCTCTCAGCTATCTAGACATCACAATAAGGCCCAGGTCAAAGTGGCTCTGATTCTTGCACTCCTACAGTTTCCCAGCTTTCCAGGGCACCAAATTCATGGACTGGCTGTTCACTTGCTGCATAATAGATCCTGCATGACAGGAACCACTGTAATAAAATAGCAACATAGTCAATGTTATTCACTTTACCTGTCAGCTGTGTTCAAGATTAGTCCAACGAAATTTGTAGCAAACCTAAGGTGCATTCACAAATAACACACATGAATAAGGTTAATGTTATGGCTGACCTCTGTTCATCTGCTACGCCCTAGTACGGACTAAAGTAACATAAAATGGGCTGAAACAACATTTCTCTTTGTGATGCCGCATGACATGATAAGCACAAATTTATAAAAATCACGTAAGAGGCTTATACTGAAAGCTAGACTAGAATGCTTATTCATGTGGCAAGCATATGTTGTTTACATGTCATCAAACCTTCCTGTTTGCCCTTTGTCACACCTTTCTATTTTAATGCAAGCCTGGCTGGCAAACTGAGACTAAAGAAATGCAGAACTGCACAGCCTGCAGGGTACATTTACAATTAGAGAAGCTGCAATGTGGGGATTAAATACAGCGGAGAATAGCCTGTTTTGCCACAAGGTAAAGAGGATAAAATTATCATGACGTCTGGGACGAAACACACCAAGTCTGCCAGATTTCAAAGGCCATACACATCGGCTAAATGAGCAGGAAACTTTGAAGCAGATACTTTCTGGCTAGCCTGTGTGTTCGCTGTAGGGTGGGGTGTGTTAAAAAAAAAAAATAAACGTTTAAGACATTGGCTATGTGACAACAGGTCAAAGGGCAGCTAATCTAAACTTTAACCTTCTTTCAGTACCTAGCAGTGATCTGATCTTTGTTAGACTGCAGCAAAAACTTAGATTAGATTTAAAGATTATAAATTTATAAATGATAAATTATTGTAAAAAAAATATGCTACGCTAAATGCTATATGTATATAAAATAGATATATATTATGTATATATCATAGATATATATTGTATAATTGTTTTTGTGTGTGTATTATTATAATATTTATTTATTATTTATTTAGCCAGCCTACTCTTTAGTGAACACTTGACATTTAAATTTATGTGCCAGCCTTTGGGTCCCTGAGATGTTGGTGTTCCTTTATTTAGCACAATAAGCCTTTCTGAAAAGAGGCTTCTTCCACTGCATTGTGACTAGAGTTTCTTCAGTGGAACATGGACACTTGTTTAAGATAGAATGTCTCTGGTCATAGAGCTGTAACTTTTACTTTAATTAAAGTTGATCATGTAATTGAGCTTTAACCTGAATCTCAGATGATCCAACTCAACTGACGTCCTCTGAGACTAGACACAAGAAGTAGTGGCAGTGGAGGCCTAGTGGTTAGGACATTGCCCTTGGGACCTGAAGGTCTAAGGTTCAAGTCCCAGCCTGGGCACCACTGAGGTACCCTTGAGCAAGGTACCGTCCCACTCCACTGCTCTACGTCTCGGAAGTCGCTTTGGGTAAAGCCAAATGAACAAATGTAAATGTAAGAAGTGCACTATTGTCTGTCGTCATTTACAAACAACAAGTGATTTGGTCTTTGCACATGGAAATGATGTATGCTTATTAGCATACAGATTGGGTAAGTGAGGGCTACAAATGGTCACTTGAGATGTGTGTGGACATGCATTCTAATACCAGGTGTGAATTGATGTACTTGGAGTTGTCCACTTGGGATTGGATCACCCAAGATGCTACTATTCATAGGCATTGTTTTCTATATAGTGTTGGTATGTTCTCGGTGGCTGCTGTTCTCTTGTAAAATGCCAAACCAAGTGCTATTTATTTTAAGCAGATGATTCTGAGACATTTTTCACACTGTTATCACTTCAGCAGTTTTTTTTCCCCAGGCTCTTGGGGGTTTGAACATGTCTTTGTACACTTCAATTCATGACCACCAATAAACACAAGCTTACTAACACCACTACAAGAAATACGGCCCTGGACATTTAGATCTCAGTGCTTTATAGTTAATGCAGTCTGGTCAGAATTCTACCCCAGGCATTCTGCACACAATGATTGTCAGTTTGATGTGCTGAAAGTGGTTTTTGCTTTTTAATGATTATCATTTCATGTACATAACTTTATTTAATATTTAATGCTTCATTTAATGATTAAAGTCTAAATATTGTTTATCTTTCTTATTTATTGTGTAGCAGTGTTTTTCTTTATTTTATATTTTTATTAAACATAGTCTATAATCTTTAAAGGCAATGCATGCTTAGTTGTACATTTATTTTTATTTTTAACATTCTGAAACCTGGATTACTCAATTCATCATCAAAATAAGTGTTAGAACACTTAATTATGAATGTAATTGCAGCAAGCCTGAAATAATGCTAGAACTGCTGCCTCTGGATATTATTCTCCTGTTCTTTCACACTTTGGAGTCAAACAGACCCCCCTTTCCTCACTCCCCCTACATGTTAACCATCACGACGCACAAGCTGGACTGAGCAGAGAGCCACGGTAAACAGCCTGAGAGGTAAGACAACCTTATTAATCACTGTATCCAATATATAATAAAATAAAACAGGTTTCATTCAAAGTCCCATAACTCAATGAGGGCAAATGTCTCCTTGTTTGACTATATAAGTAAATAAGTAAGTAATTTAAGCTAATGTCATCAGATGAGCTTTGGAAGGGCTTGGGCAGGTTTGTTGGGTGTTTGTGATGGCAAATGTAAGCCACTGTAATTCTATAGTGCTCTGTCAAATGAGCCATAGCTCATGGCCACAGCCCCTCCCCAGGGCAGCCTTAACATTCATAATGTAATTATTCTGATCAAAATCAATCAAACCTCCTGAGGCTGTTTTTACCAATATGGAACTCAAGCTGCTATATCAGTTAGTTCAGTTTTATTGAGCATATATATATTAACACTGGGTCAACTGTACAATGAAATGTGTTGGATGGGAGAAACCAGTAAACACAGCAGTAAGACCATGTAATATATGGAATGTATCTCAATTTGCTTTCAAAGAATCACATCTAGGAATCATTAAAGAAAGTCTAGGCCAGTATAACTAAGAAAAAAAATGTTTTGATCAGCTTAATAGTTTTTTTTATATATACACATATTTAAATTACTTTTACCTTAGATGTGATGCTACTGATACAATACTCCACATGTTCCGCACCCACAAGTGTATAAGCTTTCACACTGGTGTTTTGTGAATTTCTCAACTTTGAACGAGGCATGATGGGTGAAAAATCAGTATGGAAATATCAAGGAAGACTCATTTAGATGAGGTGGTTACAGAATTAGAGATAAGGCAAAGAACACCTCCACCTGTAATACAGATCCCTAGGCAATGTGGGTGCTCTTCATGGACCTCTATCTCACAGGAACAGCTCCAAAAGCAGGTGTAGAAGTACAAATGTTTTTTTTAACAACACTCAGAACAGGCTGTTAAACATGCAACAACTACCAAGAAGTGTACATGATATCGGTGTGCTGACTAAGTAACTTCCTGGTAAGGGCTATGTTTTGAAACCCTGGTGTCATTTTCACTTCACTGAGTTTTAAAGGACTGACCAAACAAACTAAACTGACTAACAGTGCACAGAAGGTTCATTACTACACACCCACAACTTTATATACACCTTTAACATTATTTGCATAATTACTATTGGTGTCCTTCTCTTTTATGCCTTCTTAGCTGCAATAGTTTCCATTGACTGAACTATTCCTTTAAGGGACAAAATGCAGTAGGCATGGAGGAAAGAACGTTCCCTTCCTTTGGGCAAAGCCAAATAGTGCTCTCCCCTCTGCAAACAGGAAGCAGGCCAAAAGCTCAGTGCTGCTCTGGCACTGCTTTCTTGTGCCATGCACCAATCCCTGGAACAGTGTCTCTGTGCTACAGCCAAGTGTAAGGCTGGTCTCCCGGTCTTTAGATGGCGCTGTTGTGTTTTGTGCTTGCATGCTAT
>JBBPDA010000025.1:1101763-1116800 GCA_037974385.1 Arnoldichthys spilopterus | reverse complement strand
TAGATAGATAGATAGATAGATAGATAGATAGATAGATAGATAGATAGATAGATAGACAGACAGACAGACAGACAGTCAGACAGACAGATAGATGCGGGTAGGCAACACAAAAGCAGCAAGTGTGCGCCAGAAGATGTTAGTAATTATCACATGACCCCTGAAAGCCCAAAGCAAGCATGTGCAAGTGGGTGCAGACGGGCTTGACGTGAGCAGGCCGATGTGGGCAAGAACAGAACTAGGCTTTGTGAATGCAGGCAGACACGAAATGTGGCTGAAGTGGCCGGGAGCTGGCCTCTATTTAGTACTGCTTGTTGCATGTTCAATGAATTGCTCTTTAACAGCTTATAAAATGTAAAAATAAAAGAACAAGCTCTGGCCATTTTAATACGCTTACAGGCTGCTGCTACTGTAGTATTTTAATGTTATTAGGCTATTAGGCTAGGCTATATTACATTCTTTGTTAACACACCTCTGAAATAACATGCCCTGTGTGCAGAAAGCTACACCATGGCTCGTCTAGCAGGCATACCAAAGTCAAACATATCAGGGCTGATGCAGGATATGGAGAAAGCCCAAAAATGACATTATGAAACAAATATGATTTTGTTGCTTTTAAATATTTCATAGTCTAATTTCATGGCTTTAAGATTTGTGATGAGCTCAAGACTACTGTTGAGGCCACATATACATCTCTTACTCATATACACTCAATTACTTATTGAAATATTTGATAAGAGATACTAGATTAATATTAGTGTGAAGCCCATGAGGTAAATGTCAAACATTTCATCATTTATTCAGGGTTCCCATAAATATCAGCTCAGTTTATTTGTCTAAAACCAGATGATTCAGATGATTATTTTCGCAAGAGCTACCAAATAATTTAGTACTTCATGAATTCAAAAGTTTTATTCTTCAAAAATGTCAGTCAGTCTCATTCAGTGAGCTTTACCACTACTGCGGCTTTCTGAGTCACCCATTCCTTTGCCTAAACATGTACTGCAATTACACACTTGCAGTCCACACTATTGTCTCATACACCAGCAATTTTGCAGCCCAGCTAATGTACAAGCATGTCCGTGTTTGTATATGTAATGTACAGTCATGGTTCCTGACTGATATTTCTTCACATCAACCCACTTTTGAGAGTGAGGGCTTTTGTTATAAAGTACAAGTCTATAATTACGGGTTTAGGCCAGAAATAAGAACATCAGCATGCATTTCTGGGTATAAACAGAGTGCTCTGATCAATCCTAAAGCACTATTCGGAGTGTGCTTTGACACATAATTGAAGGAGCATCCTGTCAAATCACAGATGTTCATTTAGCTTAACAAAATGCATTATGTGGTATAGTGGAGATGTCTGCAACTCCAGACCTTGGATGGATTTTGAGGTCTCTGCTTATACTATACTAGGTAGGCATTCAGTCACATTAACAGTCCAGTTAACACAGTGACTATTAGTCATTGTGAACACACTCAAGCACCACAACGAAATGTGACCTCTGCATTTAACCCATCACACATGCACACGTGGAGCAGCAGGCAGTGGGACAGTACCTTCCTCAAGGGAACCTCAGTAGTGCCCGGGCCGGGACTCGAACCTGCGACCTTTGGATCCCCAAAGGCAGCGTCCTAACCACTAACCACTTAGACGCTGCAGCGATTGTATCTGTGTTCGCTGTGACTGGTATAGTCCTTACCACAATATGGTCTCTGAATGGTTTCATGCACATCCTCTCTTAGCTGGATACATAGTCTTAAAATACCCAGTGATGAGATTGTACAAAAGCTAAAGAAAGCAAAGCAACAGGCTCCTTTAGGTGTGCCTTTAATTGTGTATCTGTCCCAGTCAGAAAAGCAGCTCTAAAATCCCTTTCAAACAAGCAGTAAAAGACTGTTTAAATGTGTTATGCTGCCACTCACTTTAACAGCCCCATAACATTAATGATTTAAGACTCATGCAGACTGAAATCGATGGAAAATTCTATAAAGCTATGCAAAATTTAATCAGGCCCCAGGAGCCTATATACACATGCACTCAATGTAAGCAGATGTTATGCTTTTTATCCAGTTTATACATAGTCATAGAATGTAACCATCCACTCATCTCTATGCATTCAGAAAGGTGTTCTATCAGAAATCTTATGGGATCCCTAAATAATGTTGCAAATGGAAGCAAAACGATTTGTCAAAAAAATATTTCGTTTTGGGTATATCCACCATACTACCAGCCATCTTGAATGGAATGTATGTATGCATTGCTGTTGTTAGTAGAAGTAATAGTATTAGAAGAAGTGTGCTATGGTTCTAGGTGTTTATTCAGCAAATGTATGTATAGACAAGGAATTTTAAATGATTAAACATAAAACAGATGCTGTGACCAGTCTAATAAGAAATTAACAAATAACACAATTAATAATCACTATATATTATGATATTTATGATAATTCTTAAGAGTTTTAGGCTAATAATGCTTGTGTATAATAAAGGTACAAGTATCAGCCTAAATTTGTACACAAGTATTATTACAATATTATTACAGTCTGTTATTTTCAGTTAAAACAACAGTTATATGTAGTGTGCAAATATAACAAATCAACCATCAATCTGAGGAAACGGATTGCCTGACGCAATACATTGTTCGCTTGCTCAACCTTCAGAAGGCAAGAAGTCAGTTGACTAGCAACTGGCAATAGTAAGAACTAAGTAAATAAACTCTTGTCTGCAGGCTGTGTTTGAACAGCTTAGACCTATCTCTTCCTTATCAGTCCCTTGGTCAATATTATCATCATACAGTAAAGGATAATAAACGTCCTTTAGGGCGAAGCCAGAATTAGTAATTTGGACGAATTCTGATAGAAGAGTACATACTCAAAGACAAGAACATTAAAATGTTATGAAGAGCTGAACTGCAGTACGCTACTGCGCATTCGCATCTTTAGTTATCTTGTACCAACTTAGGAGTGCGTCTGATGTTGGCTGGTGTCCAGCACATGCACTCAGCCCACTCCATATCATCATGCCAGCCAGACTACAACCAGGTCTTTGTAGCACACCACACTGTCTGAAGAATTGTTTGGATGCTAGTCTTTTCACTGTCTTAGCCTTGACCTAGTTGAGATTATTAAACAGCTCATCTATACATAATTCAGGAGCTGTAGCTCTTTCGAGAGCGTTGTTCACGAAAAGGTACAACATACAAAGCTTGTACCTGGCAATCTTGATAGAAAACACCAAGAAATGGAAAACTACAGTGTTTGGCATGATGCCTCTGGCCACATAATTCATTCAGAACTGTCCTCCACCAAACATGGCAGATGTTCTATGACAGAATCAGTACAACTTCACAGTTTTGGTCCTAACATTCACAACTGCCAAGGCCACAAAACATGACATATAAAGCAGAAGTGATACTATGTTAGCAAAGACTTCTTCCGTATGATGTTTTTTAAAGAACATGTACATTCAATTGCATCACTCGCACTTTCTCCAAGCCGTTATGATGCAATACAATATAATTTTTGCTCCACATTACCCACTTCATGTGCAACTGGTGCAATTTTACACTCTTTGCCTCAAAGTAGAGGAGGCACCAATCTTCATTTTGAATACAGGTTGAACTTTTTATTTACTTCTTGTCACATGGGGAAAACATCAAGTTAGGTAAGATCAGACCACAGCTTGTGGCCTAAGGGCGAGTTTAGGAATGTTCCTAGCATTAACATTCTCTTCAGTTAGCGCACCTCCCATGTCTTTACAAAAGTCTTACTCACAATGCTGGTTAGTTTGACAATGTAAACAAATGCATGGCACTTTCACATATCATGAAGATTTAGATGGATGACCACTAAGGGGCTCGTTGATGTTAAACTAGTGGTCTTGCAATGAAACAATGATGGTGACAAAATACCACAGTAGCCAAACTGTAATACTGTATGTGTTTTTAGCAAACCATATATATATATGTGTGTGTGTGTGTGTGTGGGGATCACTTAAATCAGACACCAGTAGTCCAATTTAACCAATCCTATCCCATCAACAATTTTATCACCCTCCATTGCACTAAATATCACAAGAACATGGACTAACTGTGCTACACAATGGAAGATCCAACTTTTTCTAAAAAAACATCTCTGATCTGCAGACTGATGTCATTTTCCCCATACACTGCCCACCGTGCTAAAGAACAGACCACCTACCTGCACCATGGTGACAACATGGCAGGGGTTCAGAAGGTAGATCACCGTCTTGGTGGCGAACTTAAAGCCCACCTCCACTCCGAAAGTCATGCACAGAGCTACGAGCAACAGGTTCTTGCCCAGACTGTCCTCTTTATTCTTTCGGCCGTCCTTCACCGCTTCTCGGTGCTCCTTGGTCACGTTGATTTTCCGGAGCGCCAGCACTACCTCCACGACGGACAGGCACACGATGATGAGGCTCTCGCACAGCCGCTGCTGCGGGGTGATGAAGGCGGCGCACTCGGGCCCTCCGTTGCCTTCGAATTTGGGGTCCACCCCGCCGTACACCCAGTCCAGAAGGCTGTATATGTTATACCGGGACATATTCCTCTTCTCGTATTGGAAAAGGTACGAACAAGACGGAATGAAGGACAGCACACTGACTTCTTGTCGAAACATGAACTGCAGCGTTTCGACCGCGCACACACACAGTGTTCAGAGCAAGGAGAGCCGGGTGGTCGAGGAAAACTACAGCTATAGGGCTGTAAGCAGGATTTTATGGCAAATAACGAGAAAGCTGGTTTGGCTAACTGGCTAGCTATGTGATGTTTACACACACACGAGTCCAGCGGCGCGCACCGACCGGACCGACCGCATTAGCCGCTGAACTGCCGACACTCCACTGCCCCAGGCACTGGCCTCTCTATAGCATTTTAAGCCATTATCTTATCTTTTTTTTTTTACAAATGGAACGTGTCCTCCAGCTCCCCACTAGCCACATATATACACATACATACATACAGTAGGTTGTGATTATGGTTTGACAATCAAAAAATAACAAAAATATTAACGTTAGCTAGCAACGCAGCGTTAACGACAGTTTTACAGGAGAAAATGCCTTTTAGCGCGACTTCTTAAAGGGAACTGACCGTTTCAAAACAAGCCAAAATAACAGGTTGCTATAATGGAACTAGCCACAGATCAACACTCCTCGCTGCGTTTAAACTAGCAGCGGTAACATGCGTGGAAAGATACGTGGGCCAGCCCACCCCATCTACCCACCCAAAACACACTCACACGGTCAATAAATAAATCACAAATTACAGCCCACGAAGCCTCGCTAGCTAAACACCTGCGCGCCGGGGCGCTAAAACGGGTAGGCAACGTCAGCAGCTCGATGAAATTTCGTGAGAAAACACGTTGGCCGGTCCATGTGCTCCGTGTGGATTCTCCCCCCGTTGTCCAGAGCTCCTCGGGCCCCTACCCCGTTTCTCTCTCACTTTCTCCCTTCCTCCCGATCCCTTAGTCTCTCGCCCACCGTTCCGCTTCCCCGAAACACAGCCGTCATTTACATATCGTTACATACAGCATCTTCCTGGATTGGACAGGGGAGCTCGGGTAACTCCGCCCTCTTTTCCTGTTCGTTATTAACGCTTTCCGTGCCGCCGCACTTTCGATGTACTCTGTGCATTAGTTTACCCAGAGCGCCGCACACATACCCACACGCACTCAAATATAGGTTCAAGTGTTTTGTTGCTACACGAAAAACAGCAGCTCAACCTTATATCCTCCAGCCTTCATTTTACAGATAACATCCGTGAAGGTCTTGAAAGTTCTAGAAGAGCAAAACTGACCTACTCCTTGCATCGCCCCCACCTTACCCAATTATATCGTTTTTTTAATCATTCTGCTGAAAAGGTGTGTTCCATTGTAAATGAAGTGAACACGACCTCTTGTGGCGACTTTAGCACATGAAAATGGGCGTGGTTGGAAAATGCTAAATGATAAATGTATGATCAGTTTTGTCTATTATTATTATTATTATTATTATTATTATTATTATTATTATTATTATTATTATCATTATTATTATATTATTATCATACTTATTATTATTGTTATCATTATTATTAACCTCAGCAACAACAACAACAACAATAATAATAATAATAATAATTAATATTATTATTATTATGCATTTTATTTATATATGTAACTTTCAAGGCACTCAAGAAAATAGCAAAATAACCCCAAATAAAATTTAACAAAACAAAAAATATTTAAAATATTTAACAAATTGGAAGTAGATATAATTGCATAAAATTATGCTATACAGAGTAGGGCTATTTGAAAAGATGTGTCTTGAGGTGAGATCCTAGAAGTCTTGTGGTAGAGAGTTCCAGGGGTGTGGGTCAGTATGATTGAAAGCTCTAAATGACTTGAATGTAAGAAGCAAACATTAAAAATAAATACAGTATTTGACAGGTAGCCAGTGAATTGTAATTATAATGATTGTTTTTACCTAGAAAATGTAGGTTTTAATAATGAACACCTCAGAGTTTGGGGCCTCTGAATAAGCACTGTGTAAAATCTCCACTCTAGATAGGAGACTTGACCAGCAAGCAGATAATATTTGTTCCATATTAAATCTGTATAAAGATATGTATAAAGAACATGTGCAATCAACTGTTGTGCTTCTTTCCACTGCTAATTAAGCAGTCTCGCCAAAGGTAAGGCTTTCTCTTGGTAGACCTAATCCATTTTTTTCAGTCTGTATAGCACAAGTGTAAGGGGAGCTGAGGCTCCCCCTAGAGGGCGTGCAAGGTCGGCCTCTCCTGAGTATTAGGTGCCACGCCCCTCCCAGCTGGAACGCATGGGGACTAATCAGGGCAGGTCTTTAAAAGGGAGTCAGACCTGCAGGATGGTCCGAAGTCTCGTCAGTTCTCTGCGATTTTAAGCGTTTCTATAGTGTATTTTGGATTCTGATTTTTGCCTTTGAGATATCTGTTTGCTGTGTTTTTTGACTCTTGCCTGGATTTTCGACTTTGCCCTGTCTTCTCTTTGATGTACCTGTTTGCCGTGTGTTTTGACCTACCTGCCTGGATAACGTTTCTGAATCTGATTGCCTGTGACACATTCTGTTTGCTGTGGTGTTTGACCTTTCTTTTGGCCAAGTGGAGTTATCATTAAATATCATCAATTTTACCTGCGTTTGTCTCCTGACTCACTACAGTACGTGACAACAAGCAGTATATAAACTTACATGATATTGAATTAAGAGGAAAATGTCAAAAACAGCACTGTCTTTTTGCATTTTTTAATAAGGTACACTTTTCCCTGCAATTATGATTACTTTTGCAGTTATGACTTCATTAAGGAATTGAGTTGTTAGTTGTTAGTTGTGTTTGTTGAATTCTTCAGGTTGCTAGAAACGTCTCCACTGGTCTGTCAATGGCACATCTGTATAACAAAAACATCATGATTAATTTACAATGAAGATTGTTTACAATGAAATGGTAAATGTACCAATGTACACCTCAGCTCTAATATTCTAATTCCCTTTGAAAAAGACCACCAGAACTAAGATTAGGCCCCCGTTACCTAGTGTGTTTTCACTGACTGTTTGGGTTGTTATTAAAATCGCAGACATACCATCTTGAGCCTCAAACACATGTGTTTGGTACTGGAAAACTAGCATCATTAGTTCATTAATTCAGGCTTGTTCTGGCCTAAATCTTATTTTTATGTGTGAATAAAGACTGGTTATGATTGGAAGGTTGGACAGAGTAACTCACGTTAGACAGCAGAGCAGAGTCATGGCAATGTAGGTAATGGGGAAAGCATATACGATGCTGCAAGGAGCATGGAGGTGGAAGTGTCGCACTATCTTACTCACAAATTCCTTCAGTCCTCCCTTCTGTCTGTTTACAGAGTCTGGAGGAGGGAAAAGGTACGGATTTGCACAGAGTGATCATCGTGAATAGAACATGTGATTTGCAGTCTCACATGAGCTGTCAACATTTCGGGGGCTTGATTTAGTCATTGCTTACAACTGTTAAGCATCTGTGAAAAATCTGGATGTCTCATAGAAAGATTTTCTAATTTTGGTTCATACAAGATATACAGTGCTGATAATGGCATGCCATCAAGTATGCAAACACTTGCAATGTAATTTGTCCTACAAGTTTAGCAAATTACCTATATGTATAAAGTCGCCAGATGCAAGGTTTGTTGGTTTCATCCTAAGATGTGGTGTCATTGCTGACCGGTCCACAATTTCATGGTTGTCTGGCAGCACCTGCTTTGGTAGAGCATTCCCCCATTTACCTATGGGGCGGCCACTGACAACATCAGCATGTGCCAGTAGGGACGCAAACAGCCAAAGCCCACACACTGTTATAGGAGCCATTGACAGTAAAGAGTAGGGGCATGCCGGTAGAATGCTCTGTTTGTGCCCTGAAGTGGCCTCACGTTTCAAGGCAGTGGTGCGTTGTTTACAACACAATGTTCCATTCCTTTATGATGTCATAATAGGGTTTTTTTCAACATGGACACACCCACTGCTGGAGCAGATAACATTATTTAATGTACAGAATGGTCCTTGTTTACGATCATACATGAATAGAAATTATATTAAGCATAACATTTACTTGAAATTAACATATAATGTAGCTAAAGCAGTTGAGTTAAAGCAGTGCTAGACCATTAACTTTCTAGTTCAAAACGACATAGCTCCCTGGCTGGGCAAAGAGTCCAGTTATTATTATGGATAGATTTGCATGCTATGGGGAATGTAATGGTAACTGAATAGCTTCTTGCTATAACTGGCTTAGCACATAATGATATTTGACCCTAATTTTATCCAGTCGTCTTGAATCTTTTCCTCACCGCAGAGGTTCAGGAAAATACAGTTTGCTAAAAAACAAATTCAGCTGAAATATGTCAGATGATTTATAAGCCAAACACTGAAGATCATGTGGAAACGAGGGTTTAAAGGCAGTGGGTTTTCTTGTGACTATGCTATTCTGATGTTTTGTCATATTTATTAGTATCATGTGAAAACTTTACAGAGGTTAAATAAATACGTTGTCTGTTTCAGCACTGATACCAGGAGAGGATGTCGTCATGTAGTTCTGAATGCATTTACATTTTCAGGGTTATCACTTACATTTTTAACTGGAAATTAAAAAAAACACGACATAAGGATTTAGAAACCATATTAAAACAAGCACACTGCTTAATTTTGTCAAACAAATGTGCAGGTCAGTTCAGGACTGATGATGACTGCTGTGAGTTTACTGGCATAACATAAAAACGGGTGGGGAGAATACACTTGAGTCATTTCTCAAAAGTCTGATAAGACCATGGCTCTGGCGTGAGCCCTGCTTTGAACTGGATTCATCCCCATGTTTATCAATAACATCAATAAAAGCTTGAATGTTACATTCTCTTTAGCCAGTGAATTTAATGGTGTACATGTTTTGCAGTTACAGTTGCTGTGTAATTTTTTAAATTTATTTATAAGTACTGTCCTGACTCCAGGCTTTTAAATGTATTTTTCTTTTATGAAGAGGTAGACGACTAGAAATATGTACTTTTAATACCTCATGAATATATGTGAATGTAGCATTCCTTTAAACTGTAAAAACAATGCGCCTCATTCACAGTTCTTAAGAAGAAATTTCCCAGTCACCTACTAATGCAGTTTTCCCAAAGACTGATCATCACTGGTGTTTTCTTACGTGGGATTTATTCTTAGGCAAGGGCAGAATCTGTGCATGCCCAAGAGCGCAATTATGCACATTCGAGCACTGACAAATGTGGTTGTGACTCTCACATAGACTCTTTTTTAGAGAACTTTTCTCAAGAACAAATTTTTAAAAAAATGGGGAATCAGTTGTATTGACCTTTGAAACAGGGACATTTTGGACATTAAGTCTGAAGATGATTGTCTTAGGTATTTATGTGAATGCATGCAAGGAATCCCCTTCATCTAGGACCAGCTTCCAAGAAGGGACATGTACTGAAGGGAACTAAAGGGACTAAAATGATTTCTTACTACATAAATGTGTATTACTTGGAAATAAAGTGTACAATCATGTGGAATTTCACTTTCAAGTTTCATGAAAATGAACATTTTATTTTTTTAATTCTGCGTGCTCATTTGTTAACCCCTCACTTACAAAACAGTGTTAAAAAAAAACACATCTGTCTCTGCCTCTTTCTCTAGTTACACATTTAGTGTTACTAAAAGTAACCTTACACAAATGTCTAGTTAAGAATTATTTAAACACTGTGTGCTAAAAATAATGCAAAGTGTGCTAAAACAAATTTTAAAAATTAGCATTTAACTTAGCATTTTGGAACATGAGGTATTCTACACAGCCACCACTATAAACAATTTATTAACTCCAGCATTAATGTACATTCATCTTTTCTATATTGACATTTATTTATTGGCATGTTTGCCTTTACTGAAGAATATTAATTAACTTTTGTGCTTCTGCAGGGCCTGTACTATGTATGATATTATTATTATTATTACTATTTTCCAAAAATGAAAAAAAAGACACCTTTTTGGTCAGCTTTAGCTCTATCTGAGTCTGTCATCACTCAAGGCTGGTGCTGTATGCTGTCTATGCAGTAGGTAAAGCACCTTGCACTATCAACATTAATATGTCCCTGAAAAGATGTCAGAAGTGGTCGTAAGCAAATTTCATTGCTGATTTCACTGAAGAAGATGATCCTCACCAAGCAACATCAAAGACAATGCACAAGTAAACACAAGAGAAAAGGCCCCGCCCACCAGTGGGGGTTATGGGTAGTGACAAGTATTGAGGCTTCCTGTACACCACACTTGCAAACTTTCCCTCTTTTAGATAGCAGGGTCCTATATGATTCACCAGAAATTTTATGCAAATAGACAGCCTCAGAGCAGATAATGACATCACCGCTGAACCTACATAAGGTCAACTAGGTGAACATAAAGTCTGACATGACGTAATGCTCTCATGAAGGGAAAATACTCGTTCTGTGATTGGCACAAGATTATTTTTTTTACTGGTCAACAAAACTGGGTTCCTCTGAATTTAAGGCAAGCACACGCATGTCCTGTCGATTTACAACAATATTTACCATTTAAATGAGAAACACTGCCACTCTATCTGCGTCTATTGAATACATTTTATGCTTTGCTCATACTATTGGAAAGATTTTACGCATAATTATGGAATGTTTCTTTAAAAACTTTCCTTAACATTTGCCCATGATCTCTACCTTTGTTTCCCCTATAACCTAGAGGATCTGAGATACACACTCAGTTATATGTTACAGACTCCTGAGTTAAAGAAGGTCAGGAATATACCATGCTTATATGGTTTTGTTCTTTGCTGACTTTAACAAGAATTCTGAGGTGCAGTTGGGAGACGGTGGAGGATATATATATAATTATTAAGATAATTATAGATGTTTAAAACAATTAACGAACTAAAATAAAAAAAAAACTTGAATATGACAGAAAAGGTATTTAAAATAAAAATTATGTAACCAGCATTTTGAACAACTACTGTTCATAATTGCACAGTAGTTACCTAATTACCTGCCTATTTTATTTTAGAATTCATAATCTATTCTTTGTACAATTTTTACTTCTAAATTTCTTTTTAACCTATTATTTATATATAAATGCACAGTCTCAGGAACGTTCAGGGTACATTTCACTACATGTTGTACTTGTATAACTATGTACGTGACAAATAAACCACTTGAACTTAGGCTATATATTATATATTTCTCTTTTTTCTTTGTTTTTTTCTGTCTGCACCCTCTTATCATCTTGGATCATAGTTCATAATTAATTTAGGAACATGAAATTATTAGATGGCATTATTAAAAAGTAAGTAGCAAAGCAAGTTCATGTTTAAATTAAATGTTTTGGGTAAATATAAACATACCAAAGAAATGGAAAACCTGGAACTTTCTGAACGTCAGAGAAGATGTTTCATTTCCCTGAACACATTCTCTAGGGGATAGGCTAAAAATAAATCAGTCTCATAATTATATTTATTTATTTATTTATTTTGAAAGGAAAAAGACTACATGGAGTAAGTAAACTGACAGACAAAAACACAGACATACATGTAACAGGAGCAAAAAAAACACATGTATTTCAATGAAGAGAAGTTTGAAAACCTCAAATTACAGCAGATAGAGGGAAACCCAAAAAGTATTGTTTTAGTTTATTTCAGACCATTTACTCTTAAAAAAAATACACCATGAAAGCCTATAAAAAAACAGAGAAATGAACCATAACACACTGTACTACTACAGATTCTGCTTCTTACAAAGTCCATTCATTTAAACCTAACAAATGCAACAAGATGCTACTGGGTGGGATAATTCAGCTCAGCTGCGTGTCTGAAGTTTCACGATGAGGGACTGTCCCTGAACAAGGTGACTAACACACATAATTCCCAAACACAGGTGAGGGGAGAGACCCAGGGGAAATTCATAAAAGTCTGATAAATAAACTTGGCCTACAGCTTTGCCATCACACACTCTTGACAAAGACACACATGGGAGCATAAAGGTCTGCCTTAACAACAGCAGCAGCAGCAAATGCAGCATGAGGCTCTTTCTGTGACCGAGGAAGTTACTTTTTTTCATCGGATTCTTAGAATTCAAGGTCGAGTAAAGCAGGAGGAAGGATGTGGAGCAATAGGCAGTTTGCATGAAACGCAGAGCGGGGAGTTCAGTGGAAATAGGTATGGTTTGAACGGTGGGTGGGTTTCCGAAGTCGACAGACTGCTTTGTGCATGAATGGGTTGGTTGGTGAACTCAGAAGACTTTGCATTGTGTTTGGACCTGAAACTACTTCAGGACCACCAGGCAGATCCAAAGACCTGAACACCTGCAGTAAGTATGCAGTAAATATTATGTACTGAACTTTAGTAGGAGCATCTAACCTTAATCTATTATCACTATGGTCTGTGACTATGTACCAAACTAACTGAAGATACAGTGAAGAAATGTGAGGATTAAACTGTAGATACCGATACGTCTGATGATATCACCAACCAAAACTTTTCACTGTGTCTCCAATTTAGGTGGCATTTTCCAGTCACTTCTAACAGCACCTTACCTTGAGGAAGAACTTAACTTCCAGTTGTAAGATGTTTATGTCTTTTGGTAGCAAAATGTACAGAAGTAGATGTTTTCTGGAAACCGCTCAATGACTCAATTTATTTTTCATTTAGAGCAACAAAGTGTAAGACACCTCTAAGACACGTGCATGGATGCATTTTGCATTCAGGTCACTTCAAATTTTGGCAAGTGTGGACATCTTTTGGGAAATAACCTTTTAAAGCGCATGCATAATAAGGCTGTGGTATTCCCCCTAACAAACTCACAAGCAGTTTCACTTTTATTAGTGCTCTTTTAAATCAAGAGTGTGCAAGATTGGCATCGACTACTGGGGAACGTATAGCAGGAAGACTTTCTTGCCACTTGCCTTTACATTGTTCTCTAACATTCTTCAAATTCATTGTTAACAGGAGCACTTGGATATTAGCATATAGACATGAGAAAATGCATATCGTTGTAATTTAAACTGAGATGAAGTGTGCAGGCAAAAGGTTTAATGCTGCAGAAAGAGAATAATCTTCTGGATGCTGGAGATGCAGGAAGTGGCTTTGAAATATGGTTCTGATGTCTTTCACTCACCCTGTAATCAGTGTAGGGTCTGTGTGCTATAAAATACAGCTACATCTGATTACTGGGTCAGCGAAGACATCTCATTCATCATTTTGCTGGTTCTGTCTATTTGAAATTCAGTTTAGCCAAATAAAGTTGAATAAACTATAATTGATTTCAGTCTCTTCTTATTAATGAACTATTTACTATTTTCTTTACCATAGCAATGAATTAACTTATCAATTTAAGTGCATGCTTTTATTTTGTCTTTTTTTACTTCTTTCCTCTAAACATAGTGAAGTTTAATAAAATGGGGTTCTAATAATAACTGAAAAGAGGTCCAAATCAATGGTGTTAAAATATGAACAAGAATGAGTTTTTTCTTACATTTGTGTGAAAATAGCAATTATCATGTCCTTTAATGAGCTCGTTTCTGTCCTATTACTACTGAAATATCTGCTCTTGGGTTCTTGAGTTCACTTTTGCATTCCCTAACAAACAATATTAATATTTTCGTTTTCTTACCCTGGTTCTGGAGACCCACATGTTTTAGTAGAATGGTCACCAGCTTACTTTAGTTTCAGTCTAAATCAAACATGCTCCCCCCTCTTACTTAACAATAAAGCTGCAGTTGGGGGGACTGAGAAAGAGTGGACTTAGCATAAAAGTTGAACTAGTAAAACTTCCAAGACTTCCCCCCTCACCGCTGTACTCCAGCCCTGCCATTCATAGCTCCTCCTCCACATAGGAGGTTGCCATGCACTCAGATATACAGGGACCCTTTTTCTTCTTTTTTAAAATTCATGAATAAAACATGGACTAAACTCCACACAGCTTGGTAAAACATGTTTTACAGCTACTTTTGCCTGGTTGTACACTAGTTAATTTTTTGTCGTGTAAGCTGTTGTTTGCAAAAAAGGGGATGGGCAGTTTTCTGTGTGAGTGAAAGCATGCATGAAATTGTAGTAGTACATGTATGAGCAGTGACTGACACTTTGTCATACACTTTTCCTATCTCTGATTTGTTGTTTTGATTTGGGCGTGGTGGATAATGGCAAATGCCACTGGGAGCACTAGGTGGAGCCAGAGGAGCCTGTTTTTTTTTTTTTCAAAGATTTTCTACTGTCAGGACATACACTCAGTTTTAGTAAATATGACAAAAAATTTTTTTTTTTTACCAACAAAGAACTTTTTCAATTCTATAGCCAATCAACTCCTGAAAAAGTTAACTAGTTGAAGCACATAAGGCTCTGCAGGAAGGTTGAATTTTTATGGATTGACTAAAACCACTGTTTTAGTACTTACACACTAGGGAAAATTTCTAATTGCGATTTATTTACCAGGATTTTGAATACAACATGAATGCAATTATTTTCTTTGCATTA
>JBBPDA010000025.1:1077228-1090665 GCA_037974385.1 Arnoldichthys spilopterus | reverse complement strand
ATATTAGTTATTGTATTATACAGTTATTTTGGTAAATTGGTGAAATTTCCCTTTAAAGTAACCAAATTCTTTAATGAGAAGAAATGTCTGCAACCTTTCGCCATATAGTGTCGTCTTGTTATAGATGTTGGCATCAGGTTGACCATGATATTAAATATATTCAAGCTCGATGCTCTTACACCGTTAATTCCTTAACATGAAGTACAGGTTGGCTGAAATGACTGGACGTCCTGTGAGGGTAGTGGGATGGTACCACTCTCATCCACACATCACTGTGTGGCCATCACATGTTGGTAAGTTCGATGAGCTTTTTTCAAACTTTCTGAGGTGCATCTTTTTGAATGGTCTGTGTAGGTCTTTATATGAAGGTCTTCCAGGGATTTTATACTTTTTCACTTGGACTAAAACATACTAGACCATCATTGTACTGTATTACCTAAATTACACATACTTTTAGGTGAGGTAATGTTTCGTTTGTCATTCTGAACAGATGTGAGGACTCAAGCCATGTACCAGATGATGGATCAGGGATTTGTTGGTTTGATCTTTTCTTGCTTCATTGAGGATAAAAACACCAAGGTAATTTAAATCTGTATCAGTAATTTGTAATATATGAGTAATTTTACTGGCATTGTGTTCCTAGAGTTATAGTAACCTTTGTAATTCTGCTGATTTTAATGAAAGTGTTGTTTTCTTATAGACGGGCAGAGTTCTCTACACCTGTTTCCAGTCAGTCCAAGCACAGAAAGGCTCAGAGTAAGTGATGAACATTTTGAATATATAGTACCAGGCAAAGTTAACTACTGTACTACACTTTTTCTTTAATTTTCCAAATTTCTGCTTTGTCGAATAGTACACTCTCAAAAAATATGTAGCTTTCAGGGTACAAATGCTGTTACTGGGGTGGTACCCTCAATTGTACATTCTGAGTACCTTTAGTTAGGGTAGTTAGTATATACTGTCTGCCTAATAATTTTTGAAGTTGCATTGACATATACACACACACACTCTGTCTTAACCTCTGTCTCCATATACCTTGTCTTAACTAAAGTCTCCAAAGACCTGGTCTTAACTCCAGTCTCCATACATCCGGTCTTAACTCCAGACATTTTATTTTATTCTTTATTCTATAGTATAAACAAGCCTCTTTCCCCTGGGAAAATGAATGTAGTTTCCTTTTTTAACTTGTATAGTGTGCACAATCAGACCTTAGGGTCCAATTTAAGATTGCACCAATGTTTGGTAGGTTGTATGTGATCATTTAACCTCTGCACGAATGCCATGACCCAAGATGTTCCAGCTGTACCAGATCGGTGAGCAGGTCTTCACTCCCCAAGTACATTAATTAATTTTGGAAGCCTATAAAGACTTGGTTCAGTGGTTGGTTTATTGGTTGTTCTGTCCTGGACCACTTTTGATAGGTTAGCATTGCACACTGGAAACAATCCACAAGACCTGCAGTTTTGGGGGTGCTCTGACTCAGTAATGCCTATTTTTTTCTGCTCCCAGCACATCAGATTCATGAACTGAATGTTTGCTTGCTACTTGATATATCCCACCCCTTGAAATAACTAGATGTTATCTAGTCAATGTTAGACACTTCACCTGTCAGTGGTTAATTTTATGGTGGATTGGTGTGTTCTGCCCATAAAGCAGTTTTTCCACATGTTTTTACTATGTATTTAAGTAATTATTACAGCAGTAGTTCACTTTTTGTCAAAATCAGCAAACTGTTGAAATAATAATAATAATATTATTATTATTAATAATAATAATAATAATAATAATAATAACAATAAAGACTAAGTTATGCAGTTTCTTATTACATTGAGGTATGAGAGAATTGAGATTCCAATCCACGTGGTTCCACATGAGGCCATCGGAAAAGTGTGTCTGGAGTCTGCGGTGGAACTGCCAAGAATTCTCTGTCAAGAGGAACAGGATACATACAGAAGGATTCACAGGTAGAATACTTTTAATTTCAATCTTGATAGGAAAACATCAACCTAATTCAAAATCAGATGGAAGAAGAGCAATTTTGACATAAACGACTGATGTAGTTTATTGTAATGGTTAAAATTCAAAAAATCTTTTTACTAAAAATGTAACAGGGAATTTAACAAAATTAAAGTTTCTCTCTCTTCTTTTCTCTCTGTAGTTTAACTCACTTGGATCCAATCACGAAGATTCATAATGGATCAGGTACACTGTTTACTACTGTGTGATTTGTACAGTTTGTAGTTATATTACTAAATAACACTTATGAACAGGCAGTAAACATGTGCCACATGTGCTATGTGATGTGAAATGTCACATAGCCTTCCTTAGTAACTGT
The DNA here is from genome assembly GCA_037974385.1 of Arnoldichthys spilopterus. Lineage (NCBI taxonomy): Eukaryota > Metazoa > Chordata > Actinopteri > Characiformes > Lepidarchidae > Arnoldichthys > Arnoldichthys spilopterus. The sequence goes on along the minus strand of JBBPDA010000025.1, from coordinate 1,088,330 downwards.
TGCTGTGTAAATTTTTCAGCAGGCCATGGTTCTCTATCTACTTTTAGGACTTGTATGAAATCCTGATTAAGTTTTAAGTCAAATTTATTCAGAAAAATAGAAAATTCTAAAGGCTTCACACACTGTAGATCAAGTGCTTACCTTACAGTAAACGTGCTTGGTTGTCCATCCTTGTTTGGCTAATGGTCAGCTGTGATAATTTTAAATGACACTCTTACTCTGTGTATTCCTCAGTGTTCACTAAAAACCTGTGCAGCCAGATGTCAGCAGTAAGCGGTCCACTGTTACAGTGGCTGGAAGATCGTCTTGAGCAGAACAAACAGAGCATTGTCGAGCTGCAGAAAGAGAAGGAGAGATTGATACAAGAGCTTGCTTCTTTATGAAGATAGGAAAGAAAGGGAGAATGTATTTTTTAGCAACTGTGCCCCATGCTTCATTAGTTTCTAAAATTGCTGTTGCACTGAGAACAGTGGCCTTTCCGCTATATTGCAATTCTCAGATCAGTAAGCACTGGTTGTAGGGAAATAAAGAAAAGGTTTGGATGGAATACAATAAGGGGGGTGGGGGTGGTGTGGGGACAAAGACAGACAGAATGTCTGCAAGTTCCTTTTTTTTACACCTGACATGTTCTCTGTCAATCTGTGTGGCAAAGGTTATCATATGAACCATGACTATTTATTTCCTCATCACTCACTTCACCTATGTCTTGTTTTTCCTTTTCTCTCTTTTTTTAATTTTTAAATTAGCTCTTGGGCCACATTACAGAATGCCTCTCGCCACCTTGAGACATCATGCCGGGTTTTCATATTAAAGGTGAAATGTTTTTGGCACTGCAACAACATGAGAAAAACAAAAGTGCTTCAAAAAGCATCTATGGACATGGATCAACAGTCATATCCACAAAAAGCTGGTGTGACTGCACGTCTTCTGTTTAATCAAGCGCCTGATTCCACTTGTTCAGTCAGGTGTCGTCAGTCTTCTAAAACCTGAGACGATGTGAGCTTCTGCTTGGTATGAATGAAAACCTGCAGCCACACTAGCTGTCCGTGGATAAGTTGGGTGACCCCTGCTATCATGCTCTCAATTAGGCTAGAACAGCTCTTAAACTTAGTCGTGGAGTACCCCAGTTCTTTATATTTGTTTTCCCTACTCCAACACACCTACTTCAGCTCAGAAAAGGCTTGTTAATGAGCTGATTAGTTGAATCAAGGTTGTTTGAAGAGGGAAAACTACTGTCCTGTGCAGAAATAGTCAGGGAGTAGGGTTGTGAATCTCCATGCTAGACCACATTTGTCAAAGTTGCAGCACTGCAGAGTTTGGGATTCTACCTCATTAAACTCGCCTGATTCAACTTGCCAGCTGTTTAGCAAAGCCTTTGTGAGTTGATTTTATAATGTTGGAAGAGGGAAACGGAAGTACTAATCTCTGCAGAGGTGTGGCCTACCAGGGGTTTGATGGCACTGGGCTAGACCCTTGCCCTTCAGCACTACTGATGTCCAAAGCCATTAAAAGCAGTCATATATTTGAAGTAACTAGAAAATGTTAAAGGCAACATATGTAATGAAAATGCAAATACACAGTATGTTTTGTGCTAGTTTGTTTCATGACTTCATCTTCACATGAACACTGCCTAAGGGCAGGAATTACAAAAATGTTTTGCTGGTGCTGTTTTTTTTCCTTTGTGGTCCATAAGCTGTAAATCATTGAATGTATGAAAAGATCAAGATGTTAAATAAAATGGTCATTTTAAACAGTGTCCTACATGGTACAATACACTGAACAAAAATACATCTGTGGCATTGTGCTGTGATCAAATGCACATTTCATAATGGCCTTTTATTGTGGGCAGTCTAAGGCACACCTGTAAAACATTCATGCTCTCTGATCAGCACCTTGATATGCCACACCTGTGAGGTGGAATGGATTATCTCGGCGAAGAAGAAATGCTCACTAACACAGATTTAGACAGTTTTGTGAACAATATTTGAGAGTAATGGGTCCTTTGTATATGTAGAAAATGTTTCAGATCTTTGAGTTCAGCTCATGAAAAATGGGAGCAAACAAAAGTTGCATTTATATTTTTGTTCAGTGTAGGAAGCAACTTTTCTTTCTTTTTCTTTTTTTTTCTTTCTTTTTAAAAAAGATCTTTCTATTTTAATTCCCTTTTTGTGCAAATCCCGAACAAGCTCGCAGTAATAATGAGAAGCATTGCTTTATTGTTCAGTATCTTCAAAAGAAACAGTGCTGTCCTTGTTAACATGTAAAGAAAGTCATTCAGAGTGATGTAAAATGTGCAGTAGAGACATTGATACAAGTATTTACAGTAATGTTGGCCCAGGCTATTTCACAAAGTTGCTGGAATAATTATGATTCTACTGCTGAATAATGGCAATAGATTGGAGAAGGTTTTGGGCTAATACAGATTTGAAAAGTCCGTTGATGGTGGAAAGATTAATGCAGGTTCCTGTGAGGCAGAGCACTTCCCAAATAAACCTCTTGTTCTACATTTACCACTATTTTACCATAATCAACCTTATATATAAAAAACTGACTGTACCCAAGCAGCTGAATAAAATCTTTCCACTTTCTTTGATTTTGACTGATTATGTAGTCAATTGGATGCACAGGGTAGTCATTTTTACCAGTATATTTAGTGTGGCCATGGGCTACAGATCAGGTGAGATCAGGGCAGGCAGAGAGAAAAAGAATCTTCGTTAACAACCTTAGCTACTCTTCACAAATGATAGTTGTCAGAACTGTGAAAGCGAGTGACAGAGAGACAGATGATCAAATTGACAGCGTCCCAAACTACTTACACACTAAACAGTAAATACTATGCAGATATAGTACAATAATATCACTGCATGCAGTAGTATAATAGTGGTGGCTTAGTGATCAGAGAGTCGCAGGTTCAAGTCTTGGCCCAGGCATTACTGAGGTACCCTTGAGCAAGGTACACTGCTGCACTGTTCTCCTGTTGAAAGCTGCCCGCCGTGTGGATGGGTTAAATGCAGAGTTCACATTTTGCTGCAGTGCACTTTATATATGGGATGGGATTTGCTCACAATGACAATCACTTTCACAAAATGTACATCGTATTGCTGTTGGCTAGTGATTTTTCAAGAAGGATTTAGCAGCTTTCCAGGGAAAAAATTGGCAACCCTGCAGTGAGTCATTCTGGATCAAAACACTTTGAATGACTTGGTTAACATCAACAACTGGATTATTCAGAGATGCTGAAGAAATATTTTGGTCCCTTTTAATTGACTTATAATAAGTTTTTGTAGCTGAATCATGCTTATGATCAACCTACTGCCCCAATCCCCCCCCAAAAGGTCAGTCAGCAAAAGTAACCATGTGTTTTCACAGGGATCCTTTATAATGGTGTGTTGGACTTCCCTAAATTTGAATAACCTTTAGCTTTCTTCGCTGTGCACAGCCACATGTAATTGAGTCAAGGTTAAAATGAATGTCAAGTCAAGTTTATTTCTATAGCGCTTTTTACAACTGAATTTGTCACAAAGCAGCTTTGCAGAAACTTGGTCTGAGCCCCCAAAGAGCAAGCCAAAGGTGACAGAGGCAAGGAAACACCCTAAGCTGTAGGAAGAAACTTCTGGAGGAACCAAGGCTCAGAAGGAGGAACCCATTCTCCTCTGGTAGACACCGGATAGCAATAACAAGCAAGAGAAAAGGAGAGAATAAATAGATCAAATAAATATATATAATAATAATAGTTCTCAGTATAAATGGACAGCAGCAGTTCCTTGTGTACAGGTGCTGCGATGACTTTAGATCAGTTCTTTGGAGGATAGGGCTGTTCACATGGGTTCCTCACAGGAGTGGGTGGGTTAAAAGCCACAAAAAGTTCAACCAGAAATAGGGGTGGATCAGGCTGGTCCAGTTGTGGTAACAGCACTTCTTTCTCATATCCCTCAACTGGGTTGCTGGCACTGGGCCTGTTCACTTCCATGAGTGCTTTAGTAATAAACAGCTTCACTACAGTGCATTAAATACAGAGAAATCTTTGAGTGGAGCACAGTTAGATGAGCTTGACCGCCATCTGAAACTGTCTTGTTATTTCTCTGAGTTCGTCTCCGGCTTCGAAGGATTTCGCTTAGTCATTGTAAGCCATATGATGTCTCTACTCCAGTCCTGTCACAGAGCGGATTAAAATGGTTCTTTCTTCTGTGCTTGTCGGGCGCTTTTCAAAAAAATGATAAACCCTACGGAATGATTTACCGTGCCTAAATATGTCAGTAACGAAAAGCCAGCTTATTTAGCACACAGTGCGTGACCTCCATTTGTGAGGAAAGTGTGTCAGTAAACATTAGCCTAAATGCTATAGCTGTTATGTTTGTTAGGCTGGGTTTTTCGCTGCTAGCATTCATCGTGATGGATGATAGTGCCGCAGCCTCCCTGTCAGGTAAAGCAGCTCTTGGAATTTTTAATATGTTTATTCAGCATGTAATCGCACATTGTTTGGCACTTCATTGTGTCCTCAAGTCACCTGAGGCAATCTGATTCACTGAGGCCTGGGGAAAGTAATGTGGCAGCTTTGGTAGGCAGCGACAGGGGCAATGGTCCACATGGGAATCAGCAATGCATGAAATGACATGAAAACTCACGATTTTAACACCGGCACAGCAAATCCCAGCACAATAACCAGCCGTTGCACAATTATTAGGAATTATGTCATAATGGAAACAGAAGGCCATTGGAACAATTAGGATGGGACTGAAACCTAAGGGCATTGCTTCCTAATGGGAATTGGCCTAATGGTTACCGTTAAAAACAGTTTTCCATGGATGCCTTTTCAAAAATCATCAAATGTGTATTAAAAATCTATATAAAATCAGTCACTAGGTTACTTTCTTACAAGCTGTTACGCAACTGCCATGCACACTGTAGTGATCACCCTACTCCAACACACCTGAACCTAATCAGCTGTTTAATAACCTCTTACTGAGTTGTACTGGGGATGTTAAAACAGAGGAAGCACTAAAATACAACTCTCTGGGCTTCCAGGACCATTGGTTGTCATAGTGGTCTTCAGAGTCCCCTAAAGGAACAATTTGTTTTCTTTTAGAGCGGAAATGTGGATCCTTCACAGATCCCTGAGGCCCAATTTGAAGACCACTGTTATTAGGACCTTTTACTGTGATTAATCTATCGAAAACACAAAATATCAATACCACGTAGACATAATTACAAAACCACCAGGTATCATAAGAAACTTTTAATAGTTTTTGTGCATTTAGCAGGACATTGGCACATGGTAGTATAAATGAAAGTAGAATAAGACACTATAAATATTAGGTTGTTTTGTCTAACTGGAAAAGTTTCAAGAACGTTTGAGTGTTCAGCCCCGTCCTGCCCTAGAGTTAACTCCTTGCTTACAAGTCCAGACTGGACACAAAAGAACTGTAATTTTAACACTGGGATTTTTCTAATCTAATGTGTAAGATGAGTGAGATGCAGTCTTCAGTCAATTCAGATGTTCTGATTCCAGTTTATGCAAAATACAGCTTTATCCATGCCTATGACAGTGCATCAAAACCTTATGGTTTGCACAATTCACATTTGTATTTGTCCAAAATATAATATGGCCATAAGTGTGCGCAGAGAATTATCTCCCTAAAATTTTAATCCAGGTATTGCTCTGTGTATGGCATGGGCTGCATAAAATGCATTTGTATTGAAGTAATACATTTTCTAGGCAGTCGGAGGAAGGGAGCCATTTTTCTTAGGAAAGCAGGCGTGGGTGACAGGTTGATAACGGCAAAGTGCTGAGCACGGCCCATATTGCTGCCGTGGCTACATCATGTAATTCACACTGTCTTCTCCATCACCCCAGTCAAGGTTATTCACCTACATAAGCCTGTTTGGTGACTCACAACTTAAATGGCCTCTCCTCCAGTATTAACATGGCTTTTGACTTCCTCTAAAATCCTGTTATCATGCTGATGAAATGCTTTTGTCACTGCAGCATATTTTTTATCTAATTGGAATTTACAGTAGATTTCTGGAAATTCTGAAGAACTCTTTTTGTGCATTGCAATAAATCTGCAAGTACTGTCTTTCATTATTATATATAAATGCAGAGTTGATGCCTGTTATTTTACATTGTATTTCCACAGTTCACATAAAAATATAGGGAAAATCTAAACTCACAGACCAAAGATGACTTTAGAAGAATTTAATTTGGCTTTCCATATACATATATATAATACTGGTCAAAAATTTTAGAACACCCCATTATTTCAATTTGTCCTGTTAAATTTATGCTTTTTGATTCCAGTGACAAATTATTTTTCCAGTGACAAATTAGGCAGCAACAGTCAGTTCTTGAAGTTAATGTGTTGGAAGAAGAAAAAATGGACAAGTGAAAGGATCTGAGAGATTTTGAAAGCACCGTGTTGTGACGGCTTGTGACGGTAATGCATGTCAGGAGGCAGAGGTAGGCAGTCTGGTCCAATCTCACAACAGCTACTTTACCGCAAAAACATACTGCTGGCTATGATAGAAAGGTATCGGAACACACAGTGCACCACAGTCAGAGCTGTTCTGGCAACTAAGGGCAACCTACATAATACTAGGTAGGTGGTTTTAATTGTAAAGGTTTATGTGTCAGTGTATATGTCACTGTGTAAGGGGATTTCTACCAGACCAAATAAGATCACGTGTCCTCACTGGCCAGCAGTTCTGTGATTTATGGAAATATGTGTGTAGCTGATTAAATCATGAATGTTTAAAGTTTTTCTTAAAAATTTCGGTAATAAAATATAATATGTATATACTATACAGTATATTTTGACTTGGTTTAAAGCCTACATACCTTCTTTATTTTTATACCGCTTTGTTATTTTGGCTCTAGGATCAACATTCTTGCTGTAATTTAAGACAAAAATTGGGGTAATCCTAGCCTCCTATTTATTATAAGTTTTCTTTTTAGCCTCCTATTTATTATAAGTTATTATAAGTTTTCTTTTTTTTTACCTGCCTATCTATTTTTACTTCTAAATTTCTGTTTAACCTATTATTTATACACATAAATGCACAGTCTCAGGAACGTTCAGGGTACATTTCACTACATGTTGTACTTGTATAACTATATACGTGACAAATAAACCACTTGAACTTGAACTTGAACTTGAACTCTGAACAGTTTGCAAAAAATTATTGTTGGTGTGATTTATGTTCTTTCCACAAGGGGGCAGTAAACACCCATGTAAATACACAATAAAAGGACACCAGTCTTTCTCATTTCTGTTGTTTAAAAGTGCATTTTATATATATTCAGCATAAGGGGTAAAATATAAAGTGTCATATCTTTTTTTTAAACACAAGGTAAGTTTGCATTGTGCATAGTAAAATGAATAAGGACAAAGTGCTTTATCATTTGAGAATTTAATGGTACATTCACGTTAAGCGCAAAAGGGCTCACGATTCACTTTTTAATGTGACAAAGGACAAGAGTTACTGTTAGCCTTTTGGTTACCTTGAAGAGAAGGCGATGCTGCTCTAGACAGACACACACCCTCTAAAAGCAGGCCGCCTTCTAGGAGACCAACAAATGACAAGCCATAAAAGTTAGGCTGTTTTGTATCAAGGTGAGCCCTGGATCGTCCTAGCGACAGAACGTCCTGTGCTGATTCACACACACTCAGCCTATGAATGTAAGCAGGCAGACAAGTTAATATTCCGAGGGCCATGCTCTTGGGCTCATGGAGTGGGAGAGGCCGAAAAAAAGAGAAAAAGAAGCCTCTCCTTCCTGCACATCAGCTTGCTGTTTATTACCCCTGGCACGGGGCACCTTTTATTGAGTGTGAAGGGGAACTGAGTGGAAAGTGCAACCCTCTATAAATCTGGCCGAGTGTGTGTGAGTAAGTGAACGAATGAGAATGTTTCTGTTTGCTTGTGTTTATCACTAACTGAAGAAGAGGCTGAGTGTGTGTTTGCTTGTGAGAATCTAATAGAAAATAGAGAATCTGCTTGTGTGTCTCTGTGTGTAGTAGGAGGCACTGAGGGGCCAAGGGCTTACTCCCAGGGTGTATTTTTGGCGAAGGCCTTGACGACATGACGAACAATGACGTCCCAGAGGCCAACAGTGTTTAATTACCACCTCGGAAATAGACAGGAGAAAATTTAGGCTCAGACACCTCCATGAACACACACACACACACAGAGCGTCCTTCTTCTAAATACTCTTTGTGTAACATGAAAAGATTACCCATCATCTGGACATTGGAATAGAACAATTTGTTTTTTTATCCTCTGCCTTCTTTTGAGATATGTCCCTTTGTCTCTGCCCTTCTCGAAATAAAACCCAGGTTCATGCTCCGTACCAAGCCAACAATCTTTCTCTCGTCCAAGAGGACAAAATTCATTCTGTATTCTCCGAGATGTCAGTCTGCTAGCCTTGATTTATGGGACCATGCATCAACTTTGATTTTATTTCCATTTTTTCCTCCACAAATGGTGCTTTTACTTTATTACCCATCCCCTCCCTAAAACAAGAATTGTTGTTTAAATGGATGTCTTCACCCACTTCTGGAAACATCTACCCCTTGCAATCTCAAGTCACTTTAGTGAAGCCCAGCAGCATCCTGCTGATCCAGCCCTCCACTTTTCGGCAGTATTTATGCCTTTGAGTCCTCTCTGAGATTTATTTGCTCCATTACAAAGAGGAGTTCTCATTTTGTGTGAGCATTGCAGCCGCTTCGACGCTAACTCCAGGCAATCACCGGTGGTGTCGGCGCACCCACCCCACCCCCCTCTTTTTTTATACACTCAGATCCATTTAATAACATCTGCCGCTGTTGCAAATCACAGCATGTGTGAATATGGGAAAAGATGAATGTGGCAGATCCAGACGCGGGTGGCGTGTCGGAGCTGTGCTTGGGTTGGTGAGATGGGGCAGTGTGGGCCTGAATGTAAAAATCTATTGCAATGGACGGTGGGATGAGTGATGGCAGCACAGCAGGTAGCTGTGGAGCACTTCTGGGCGAACGTCCCAGGCAAGGTCACCTGCCCCCTATTGCATAAACATTTGCAGTGTTTTGCTTTCTCTTAAATCTCCTGCCTGGTTTAGTCAGACCAAGTTAGCAGTGGGTGTTTATGCATGTTTTCAGATGAGCGTCCTTATTCCTGGTCTCTGTTATTCTCTCCTGCATACTGCATGCCTTGGCTTTTGCTGGCTGCTTGAGAACAGAAGAGGCCTGAGACTGGCAGAGCTCTTGACAGTCTTCATTATGGTTGTGGTGCCACCTCGCTTTCCTTGGAGGAGAACAAAACAGAGAAAGGAGATGGAGGTGGCTGGGGAAGCGAACAGGTGCAGGCTGCAGATAGAGTGCAATATTGGATGCCCTCCCTCGGAGTGATGATCTGGGGGGGTTGTTGGTGGTGGAGCAAGACTTTGGATGTGGGTGTGGAGGAAAAGGCAGGGTGCCACTGTGAGACACTTGGCAGAAGTCCTTAGCCTACTGCTTCCCCCCTCAGCTCTGTTCACAGGTCGGTTTCCCACTGGCTGGCATATGCTCACCTGCTCAGTCATGACATGAAGGACACCGTGCAGGATGTTCTATAAGAGTCAGCGAGGAACCTTTGTGATGGATCAGCTGAGATGGGATGACTGCTGATCGCACAGTTACGCAAAACGATCCATCAAATTCAGGCACCAATGACAAAAACAAGTCAGATGTGCTGAAAGTCAGTTAGAGGTATGTCAGCAGTGACTCAGACCAGCCCTGCAATTCAGCTCCGCACTTACCCTTGGGGAGAACCCCCTGCCATCTCGAAGAGCAAGATTTCTCAGGATGATCAAGGGATGTTTCTACCAGCAGCCTGTCAAGACCTCGATTTGACTTAAGGAAAGGAGTCTTCAGAGCTGTAGATTTCAGATGGAGTCATGTTTTGAGAAGCATTTAGATTTACCTTTGTCTACCTGAACATTTTGTACTGAAACAAGATTTTTTGCTAATTTTAACCAGCCATGTGTAACAATTTTATCACTGTACATGTGTTATTAATCTACAATCTCTTGAAACTAAATATCAGTAAACACTAGCTCATGTTAATAAAATTCTTGATTAATCTGGTAGCAGATTGGGATAGTAATCTAATTTTGCACCTCACAGTTAAATCCTGGTAAATAAAACAATTCTTGATGCATTTCAGTGCATCTCCATCTTTAATTCTATTGCCTACACTATGTATTTGCCATTAACAAATATTGTAAGCTTAGTTGAATTTCAATGTAGACTAATATCTGTACACATCTTAAGGCTTCATTGTCTATTACATTTTTATTTGATCATGTTCTTTTGATTTTAAGCTTATTTGCATAACACATTTTAATTTGGACATTTTTCCAGTTTTCTCCCCAGTTAGTGGACAGTGGTGGCCTAGTGGTTAGAGACTTACCCATGTGACTGAAGGATATGAAGGTACCACTAAGGTCCCCTTAAACAAGGTACTGTCCTGATGCACTGCTCCCCAGGTGCTGTTGATAGCAGCCTGCTGCTCCATTTGTGGTTTTGTTAAACGCAGAGTTCACATTTTGTTGTGGTCTACTTTGTGTGGTGAGGTGACAAATATACAGTTTTACTTAATTTAGTACTGTCTGATTTCACTCACTACCTATGACTCCCCCAAACACACACCATAAATATAATAATTGATACCACCATCTCTGGGACATTAAAGGCTGACATGCAATTTATGTGAACAGAAACTGCATTTGTAAGCTGCTGCTGAAGTGAACCTATGAATGTTTCTTCTCCTAAAATAATGAACACAAAAGCAGATTGTGTGCTTATAGCTCTACCTGCTGAAGAAACTTTAGACTGCTAAATGTGAGCGTTTTGTTAAACAAATCTGCTTTCTAATTACAGATAAAATCACAAGTTTTAACCAGATTCAATCCAATATTGATTATTTTATCCAATGTCAAGTCAAGTCAAGTTTACTTGTATAGCGCTTTTTACAACTGACGTTGTCACAAAGCAGCTTTACAGAAACCGGGTTCGAGCCCCCAAAGAGCAAACCAAGGGTGACAGAGGCAAGGAAAAACTCCCTAGCAGTAGGAAGAAACCTTGGGAGGA
>JBBPDA010000025.1:1037296-1051849 GCA_037974385.1 Arnoldichthys spilopterus | reverse complement strand
TGCACTGGGTGTGAAATTTTAGTCATTATGTAGGATAGTGGATAACACTTAACAGTGTATTTGAGCATACACTAAAAGGCATTTTTCCTGTAAAAATCCTAGGATTATTATAATAATACCTGAAAAAAGCAGACTGGACCTACTTTCTTGAACATAAAGCCTCTTATATGGTCCTCAGCTTGGATGTGTGGTTCTAGGAAAGGCTTTTATTTGATCAAACTTTTACAATGTGGATGTTCTTTGAACTCCTAAACACTTGGGCAATATGAAGAGCCATCCATAAAAAAGGTTGTTCAAGAAATCAAAATTGGTTCTTCTATGTCATTGCACCAAAGATCCCCACTTAAGACCCCTCAGTATTATTTTTAAGACAGGATGAGATAAAATGATATATTTTCTGCCAAGGGAAAAAAAGAAACCATTTCCATGTTACCTCATATTCACAAAATAAAATCTGCCTTGCCTCACCTCATCCTATTACTGACACTCACTCACTCACAGCACCCATAAATGTGACAAAGTTTCTTTCTCAGAGCAACACATCAATTATGCTTGCCAGATCAATCATTTTGCACAAGGACAGGACCAGAGAATTCAAGAGTTTATTAATGAGTATTTGATATGTTTCTGACATGTTTTTTTATGTAGTAGGAGTTTGTCTACATAGTTTGAAGCAGGCGGCCTGCAGGGATTTGATGTTATCTATACAGATGTAACTTTGGCCATCTTATCCATGCCAAATTACCATAATTGATTTGCTTTAATGCTTTCAGTAAGGCTTGTGCAGATTGACAGGCTAATCAATTTGTGGTGGCTTGGGCAGGCTAAACGGAAGACTGTGTCACACATCATCCCTAAAGAGAAGATATGATGTTAAATCAATGCAACCTGAGCTGCGGCATGACTACTTCCACTAATTGAATAGTAATGAATTAGTGCAAAAGTGACAAGTGCTTTCTTGTTGACTTCAACTAGAAAAACATCTGCCAAAACAGCTGTATCACACAGTAGAGTGGTTTCATTACTGTGTTGCACAGAAAAAGAAATTAACTGACTTAACTAAGCTGTGCACAGCATTTCCACATGAATAAAATATATTACATTCTCTTTACCCTGCATACTTTTAACAGTCATCTATTTGTACTTGTGGAAATTATGTCTGAAGCATATAAAACCAAAGCATCACCTTTTGTGATGACCACCAAATATTTTATTTTACAAAACTGCAAGTTTTCCAGGCCCTTGTAGATGATTTTCCATTTTGTCATATATAATGCACTCAGTGCTCTCTTCAGGAACCGTGCATTGTGCAGTTAAGTGTAAGGGAATTTTCTCATATATCACTTTGTTCACTGAAGCAGATCCTGTGCAATTTCCTAAAAGATAGAGGCAAACCAAGGAACTGTCCGTGGTTCTGAAAATATCTTGGCTCTGTATGCTGACATAGATAAGACTAAGCATTTTGGAGAAAAATCATCCGAGGATACTTTTAACGCATTGGTTCTGTCTGACAAGTTTACATTCTAACCTGGTGCTGCAGAAAACCAGGATTGGCTTTGAGAAAAAAATAGTCCTGTACTACTATTATACTGACTTTACTTACAGACATATTTAAGCATCTACAGAAAAGCATTTTGGCATTTCTTCTGATTTTAAAGTCCAAAGGGCTTAAAAGTGTGCTTGGACAGAAGCTTTAATTGGTGTAGATGGAATTTCACCAGCACTTCTGTCAGCTAAGCTTAACTTTGAGAACTATTATAGTTTTTACCATTAACCAAATAGCAACAGGCAATAGGTTCATAATGTTGCAACATCATCATATGCACCCAATGCAAATCAGAATCCTAGTGTTGATGCTAAAGGCCACTTTGTCTATGGTGGCTGCAGACTGCCCACAGCTTCAGATAATTGTGTTCTTCAGATGACTGCTGTCACCTGCCTTAATCAGTTTCTCATGGTGTAATGTGGCACCAGATTTTCGAGGCTATCTTTGTAACTATGAAAATAAAGCCTAACACTTATAAACGTATAAACTTATTTTGAACCGTGTCTGGTCACATGATGCTATAATTTCTTATAGTACAGTCTGTATATTCACTTCAGTGTACACACATTCTGATTTGACTCTGACACTGAGGAAGAATCATTAACTAAGCAGCTTACTAAATGTAATTTTTAAACCATGTCATTGCATTTATACTAATATTATATGGTGTTTCTACAAGCTGCTTAGATCGATACATTTTAAACAATTCTGCTTAATATCTGCTTAAGTTCCTAAGATGCTGATACATTTCCATATGAGAAAACCTGTATCTGTTCCACATGTTAACACATGTTATTTGATTAAATTCATAAAAAATACTTTAATTAATAAACATAATAAAGTTTTGCAAATTAGTTCCAAATTGCTCCTGGTGTTGTTATGAAAATGTCACCATTGTTCAGGATATGCACAACAAGAAGCAATTATGGTGAAGGTGAAGAAGCTCTCAGGGGCAACATTATGAAACAATTCTCAAAAGGAAAAAGCTACAGAGCCAAGCAAAGACCTTAAACAAATGGTACTGGAACATTACATGTCACTGAATGAAACGAAAATGGTGCAATGTACTAGGACCAAATTAATCATGAGTGCCCCAGAGGGCTCCTCAAAACCTTGGGAAATTGAAGATATTTTGCCTAAAGGAATGAACTAAAGAAAAACCACTAAACACTAAAAACACTGCCAAATACTAACTATGCAGACAACTAAATGCTTTAATGACAAAACTCTTTTGCAATGTTATTTATTTGTGAATATTTTTACCCTACGGATTTTGTTTTCTTTTTCTTAAAGATTTTTGCTTATGCTTATGACATATTTTTTTTATTTGTAAGTTGAAACCCATTTCCCAAAAAGGGAACTGGCACTGAATGAAAAAAAAATATTACTACATGTTAATGCTCTTTTGATATCCAATCATAATACCCTCACCTGTTAACAACCCACTTACTTATTGTGAAATGTTTTAAAATGGTGTACCCACTTCGTTGGAAATTTGGTTTGTATATTGTAGTACTGTATTTTTGGTATATGACGTCAGTATTTAGTGTTGGTAAGATTCAAGATTCAGTATTCAAGATTCAAGCAGTTTATTTGTTACACACACAGTTATACAAGGAAAATGTGTAGTAAAATGTACTGAACACCCCTATAACTGCAATGATTTAACTACATAGAGGGAAAAATAGATGAAAAAAAAGAAAGAAAAAAAATATATATCAATAAAAAGTATTCATAATAATAGCTGGGGGTTAGTAATCTAATAATAAACAGCATAATAACAGTATATACTCAGTATATATGGTAATGGTCAATTTATGGTAAATCTGAAAAAAGTTGGCTTTTTGTACTATTTTGAGTTTTTTTAAACATTTAAACATTAAAAACTAGGAGAATGTTTGAGAGAAAAACATTCTGCTACTTTAAATTTTCAGCTGATCATTACACTCTAACTTAAATTTTTTTAGAACTAGAGTTGAAGCATCCAGAGAAAAATACATATATCTGGCCTTTGCATTCCATATTTAGTCCAGAGGCATTGACAATTTAATGATAAAAAAGATTTCCTATCTCCCTGCGATCCCATCCTACGCAGCATGAATGTTTAAGTGTATGACACAGAGTGAACAAAAAACATTGTCAATTATGAAAGAAACTGGGTGCTGGAAAAAAAAAAGCCAGTGCCATGCCAGGCCTCCTAATGTGAGCTCTGTACGACCATTTAGAACAGGTGCCAGACTTCATTGGAGGCTTGTTAGCGAAGGCGTATGCTGAACCTGGTGGCATTCCCAATCCTGTCATTTGGAGTAGTGACTGGCAGGTCTATTTATAGCATCTCTTGGCTTGGCGGTGAAGGTCCAGATGGCACCGCTGTCTTCATTTCCCAATCAAATTAGCAGATTTCTTCAGCTGTGGAGCACCACTGAGACAGATGTATTGTCTCCCAAGTCTATAACCAAAATCAATTATTCACAACGAGAAAAAGCTGGCCATACCGGACATCCGCCTTGGGCTATTTACAGCATTCAGATGCCTTTCAACAGCAGAATCACTATGGGATTACAACACAGTCAAGAGGATAATTACATTTACTTTGTAAATGCATCTTCTCTGCATAGCCAGCTCTTTAATAAAAACACACACATACATATATATTCATCCATCCATCCATACATTTTCTAAACAGCTTCTTCCGTTTCCGGGTCGCGGGGAAGCTGGAGCCAATTCCAGCTGACTGCAGGCCTAAGGCGGGGTACACCCAGGACAGGAGGCCAGCTCATCGCAGGGCAACACATTCACACACAAATTCACACCTATGGGCAATTTTGAGAATCCAATCAACCTACTGCAGCCTTTGGACTGTGGGAGGAAACCGGAGAAACCCTTGCGTACACAGGGAGATCTTGCAAACTCCTCACAGAAAGGCACCTGTGGCAAACCTGGGGATCGAACCCAGGACCTTCTCGCTGTGAGGCGACAGTGCTATCCACTGCACAACTGTGCTGCCCATATAAAGCTACAGTCTACAAAAACATTGTTTTATGTTTTCCAAGTAATGCAACAATGAGCGAAGAGTGCTGATAATTACTTTTTTAATAATAATTAGGGTTCTTTGAAATGATGCCTTAAGGTGCTTTCAGACCAAACACTTCTAGTAAGAGGAGCTATGAACTTGGAGGCTCCACCCAAAGCTATATGCCTTTAAGGGCATTTTTTCTGTTTGCATTCACAGTGCCAGTAGGAATGCTAAAGTGACATAAACCATCTGTCTTTTGATTTTGTAATTATTTACCAAAAATATCGCAAGTATCACATTCATAAGCATAAGCAAAAAATATTTGTTTTAAAAAAAGTTAGTGGAAAAGTTTTCAAACACAACAGATTAATGTCAGTAATGTCTAAAGACATTTGTGTGTATATATTTAAAGTTTGTATGCACTTGAAGAGTATTAAATAATAAAAGCTAAAATGTTTGAATTCTTTTTTCCCCCATACCTGCAATTGCAATTCAGAGTTGTTCTTGTTGTAGGTTTTCTTTTTTTTCTTTGTATCAATCCGCCATCAGCTTTCCTTTAATTGTACATTTTTATCTCAACCCATCAGAATCAGACAATGTATTCATAAGCATGTAATAGCTTTTTCTGAGGTAGTTTTAAGATACATGTCTTTAAGGTAGTGTCAGTTGAAAGATTCTTTAGGGAAAATGATTATTCTTGCTATCATTTTAAAGAAGTAGTGTTTGCTTACTGTCAAAGTAAAAATGTGATTACTTGCACTTTTTGCTCACTCTTGCTTTACTTTAATGAACCACATAAAGAAAAACTGGTATTTTAGACCATTTGTCCAACGACTGATCCCTACATTGTAATAATGACCAATGGCTGAAATAGCTCTTTTCAGCTCCAAAAAGGGCTCCTGAATTATCAACACTTTGGGTAGATAAAACAGTTCTTATCTAGGCAGTGAAGCAGTGTCTGATTGTGGCGTTTAAAACACAGCAAGAACTTGGCGCACTTTTGAAAACAACAATGTTAGACTTCTTTTATCTGTGCCCCAGATGGACTCGGGTTTGACAAAGTGTTTCAGCTCTCTGGTGATTGCTCAGAGCTTTGCTGATGCTATCACTTAAGAAATAATAACAGTGACAGAGGAAAGGGCTAACAGTGTTTGTGACAAGTCTTTTGGCTCCTGCTCCCATCTGTGGCCCGTTCCAGGAAGTGGGGTGATGAACCCCAGAGTGGACCCAACAATAGACACGGTTCCTTATCCAGTAAGATTCATATGGAGCTGGTAATAACCAAGTGAAAACATTACCTGAGCTTACACTGTGACAAGGAGAAACCCCAAAAAAACAACATTGCTGCCAGTGGGTGTGGTTGGGGTTGGGGAGTGGGGGTGGGGGTGTGTGAAGCAATTAAAGAATAAAATCCAATCTTCTGCTGAAGGGGCACTTGTTTGAAGGGTCAGATGAGGTTACCTTGAGGGAACGACTCAAATTCCAGAGCTGTTTTCATCTATAAAAGCTTGTTTACTGCTTCTTTGTTGAATGTTTACATCATGGATCAAAGAAGTGCTTTGGCATGATATGAGAAGAAAGAAAAGAAAAATTTGCCTTTTGTCAAGAAGTCATTTAATCACAGTTGATCGTCCATGCATACTCAAAAATTGTAAATAAAAAAGTTATATAAATGTATATATGTACTAAATATATATTTTATAAATATATATTATAAAAATATTAATCTTCCAGTTATTTTGATGATAAGTCAAAAGAAGAGGAAGATCTACATCAAGACTCTTTTCAGTCCTGGCTCCCCAATGGTGGAATGAACTTTCTCTTGTCATCAGAATTGCTGAGACAGACTCAAAACATACCTCTTTAAGGAATACCTTGGCAAATAACTAGCCTCATATTTATTGCGCATTTATTGTTACTGTCTATTGTTAATGGTTTACTCTTATATACTTTATTGTCTTTTGGGTTTACAAGTTTGCCATGGTTTGTTATGATGTGTAACTTAGCTAGCAGTATCTTAGTAGAATGTCAGCTGTTGACAGGTTTAGCACTACAGATACAAGAACAGACCTGGACTACACAGCACTGTTGTTCGTTGCTCTGGATAAGAGCATCTGCTAAATGCTGTAAATGTAAATAAGTTAAATTACAGTATTAGGACAGAGCAGAAAATGTGATTAACTGAACAGTAGTACCATGCATAGCCTTTCTAAAATAGAAAAAAAAAACACAAAATAGGAAGCATTTACAAAGCTTTTTAACATTATGTGGCAAACAATACATTTAAATGAGTGTCTACCAGGTTTTGTTCCTTACTCCAGCAAGACAATTTAGAATATGGAAATTATGCAAATTACCAATTAATCATTGCTGATACACTGAAAAATGTGCTTTTTATTTAATGATTTAAAAAAATAGAGTAATGAAGTTTAATGGAATAATCATTACATCACTAATAAAAATCTGTGGTGAACCACTACTGTAGCCAGCCCTTCAGCTCAGCCAATAAATATTGAAACTCCTAAAAAAAAGATCTCAAACACACATTTATAATGAAATAAATACTAGAAGCCATATGGCATTTTAAATAGTATATTAGCACTATGTTAACACAGACACACATGAAACATTTTTAAACACATACAGTTCCAGATGGCATATGTAGGACTACCTAGATGACTAATGTTTTTTTACTCATAAAATGAGTCCCAACAATTGTAGAGGAAAGAGATGTATATCCACAATGGAAAACAATCCTGGTTAGACAATTGAACCTAAACCTTTGAAGCCTAGAAGGTCCTGAGGGTCCATCACATGATCTGATGCGAACACATATTCCACGTGAAAATGACACTTTATAATATAGAAATGAGCCCCAGTTTTTCAAAGTGTAAACCAATCAGCCATAACATTAACACCACTGACAGGTAAAGTGAATAACATTGACTTATTTCAGTGGCACCTGTCAGGGTATGGGATATATTAGGCAGCAAGTGAATAGTCAGTTCTGCCAGTGAAGTTGATGCGCTGAAGGCACGAAAGGTGGGGGAGTGTAAGGATCTGAGCCACTTTGACAAGGGCCTTATTGTGAGTCAGAGCATCTCTTAAATGGCAGGTCTTGTGGAGTGTTCCAGGTATGCAAAAGTTAGTACCTACCAAAAGATCCCACAGAAGAGCTGCTGTGGTTTAAAGTGAATGCTGACTCTGATAGAAAGGTCAGAACACCAAGTGTGAGAGGAACCTACTCAATTTAGGAAGGTGGTATTAACAATATAGCTGATTTTTACTTATCTTTGCCTATTAATTAAAGCAATTATTAATTCCTGATAATTGCTAAAGGGTTCTAGATGGCCATAGTCCTAGTAAAAGAGTGACCATGAGCTAAATGAATGATTCACAGCCAAAGCTTGGAATGAATCATCTTTTTCCCATCCTGCTTTAAAGTGAGTCACCACCTTTATACCATCGGTCTCTTTACTCTGCCAAAGGGGCATATTTTAAGAGGGCTCATTCACTGTTTCAATCTTAGGAATATGTTCTCTTAATATTTGATAGCCACTGAGTACACAGGAGCAACAAGGACTATTCTATTCAATAACTACTCTCAAGGTTTTTAATAGTAGAATGGTGGCTTCAAGCATAAAGTTTATTAATGTCATTGTCTCAATAACATTCACTTCCTTACCTCTGTTTGCTCTTCTCTGAGGGGAGAATAAAGTCAGCTGCGTTTATTTGGTCATGCATCTAAGCACAGGATCTAGAATCCAAAAGATCTGCGAGTTTAACCTAAGTCAATAATTTATGAGGAAATCTATATGCTCTGCTTTACATCTTTCACTTTAGCCCACGTAAGGCATCAGGTTCCAAGAAAGAATTAATGAATCAGCACAGCACATGCAGTATTTCAGGAAACCCTGAAATACAGAGTGCACTTAGCTGGACTTCAGAAAGTTAGAGTATTGTCTTAACATCACTAAGATACATGAAGTTAATTCAGAAGGTACCGTTCTTAATGGAAGACTCTTAAAATTTTAAGTGCCTAAAAGGGTCCCAAACGTAATTCAATCCAATCATCTAAACTTAATGTAAATATATTCTATAGTAGTTAAAGTGTTGTTCTGCAACTGTAGCCAAGAAACATATCCTACATTTTAATTTTTTACTTATATCTTGAAGTCTGTTCATAACATTCGGTGGTTTTAAATACCAAAAATAATATTAATTCATTCAACATGACCCCTTTTCATTCTTTCATTTCCTTAAAATTAAATTATGCATAGCACCAGTAGCATATTAGCCATAATGGCCATAATGTTTTTGGCTCAGTGTTGTACATAAATGTGTTGTTTGTTTTGACATCACAATGCATTCAACAATGTTTTTACAGCTTTAGTTAAAATCCTAAGTACAGATTAAATGGTTTTGGAGCTAGTAATGGTAAAATTCTTCAGCAAAAATGAGGGTAGTTTGGTTTTCATGAAAAGTACCCTTTAACTGCAAAATGCCAAACATAGCATATCTTTGGAATTGATCTATTTTAAGTCATGCTTCAATCACATGGCCCAGCCTCTAGAGAGGGCCACTTAAGTTAGATTTCATCTTTTTTCCCCTCTCTTCCCCACGCTTACTGGCTCTCATGATTCAGTTTTCCTGATTGAGAATGAACATGTGCTAATTCCATTTTGCCTCAGATGAGCTGGAAACCAGAGTTTAGGCCGTGCAGCCAGACAATGGAGCGGCTACCTTATGAGCTTCTAATTAGGCTAGTTAGTCTCAGGCCCCTGGCAGATGTGAGGTTCTCTCCACAAGCCAATGTTGTGTTTCGTTTTTTTCTCTCTCCAGCTTCCTTCATGGTAAATTGGTGTATAAATGTATATTCAGGATTGGCCCTGATATCTCGTTAATATGCAAATGTGCGGACAGTTAATACATAGATGCGATGTCTTAGATACGAGTGAAGAAAGGCCGGTGAGTGCCGGGGCCGGCGTGTAATCGGGATTTTGGCCTTTAATTAAAAATCCACGGCTGAAGTGCCTCCTAAAATAATCACTGTGCCCAGTGGTGGTAGTTAATCCAAAGAGTGCTGACACTCTCCAGATCAAAGGTGTCACTTGGAAAAAAAAATGAGCAAATTATGCAAGATCACTAGACTTGCCTATGCGTTTTCTGAAATGTGTCCTGTGGTAATTCCGAGATATTATTTGCCATTAGCTGAAGTTACTTTAGAAAAATACTCAGGTAGATGGACTAATGAGGATCTAAATGAGATGGATTTTGAATGTTGAATGTTTCCTCATAACATGCTTTTGTTCATTGTCTTTGTGGCAGTTTGTACAGAGTGAATTGTTTGAGACAGAGAACTATGGCTCTGGTGATTTATATGGCATTAAGAGGCATCAGGGAAATATTTCAGGCATCAGGGAAATATTTCAAAGCGGATGCTCCATTTCTCACCACCTCAAAGGGCAAGGTGACAATTAATAAGGCTTTTCCATGGCTCAGAATTGGTCTTGCCTGTCTGTCTGGGAAGCAGAGGGAGGGAGGAAGTGAGGGAAGGAGGTATCGAGGTGATGTCTCCTGCCCTTGACAAAAACCCAGCCTGAGTCTTGTGAAATGGGTCACCCCAAAAGTTTTGTCAGGTATGAAAGCATGGACCTGGCCTGGATAGGGGTGTCTAAAAAAATGATTCCAGGACAGCTAAATGGGTCCACTCTGGAGAGTATGGCTACGGTGTGATGAACAGGGCAATGCCATGAACTGTCATATAGTAGAGCCTGGAGACTACTACAACAAGTTGGGCTTATAAGGCCCAAAGAAATAGACCTTTACTGTTCATTGTGAACTGTTTTGCCCATTAGTCATCATGCTTTCACTTATTCTTTTCAAAATAAGGGAGCCAGAAAGGGGTCTTTGTATGATGCCATAGAAGAAAATGTTTTGGTTCCCTAAAACAGGGGCTCTCAAACTTTTTTCAAAGGGACCCTTACTCTCCAATTCTTCAAAAGTTACATAAGCTAGGAGTTTGGTTTCAGCAGTATGGTGATAATGTTTTTGGGATAAATGTTCTTCAGTATATGTTTACAACAATGTTTACAATCATGTCACTTTGCACTTTAGCACTATAGCCATCTAAATGCACAATGTACAGATATTTTTCACATTTAATATTCTTCTTCTGTAATATATTTTTCTTCTGCATATTTTTGTGTTAACATTATTTATTTGAAATTTGCTCTCAGGAATAATCAGGGTGTAATTTAACAAATTTTGTGCTTGTATAACTATGTATGTGATAAATAAAAACTTGTATATGCTGAAAAGTTTTCTTAAAGCACATTGGCCAAATGCATATTTCTTTACAAAGAAAGCACTCTAGTTGTGTTTTTATTGGACTGATAATGCTATATTTTTGACACATTTTACATTTATTCACATCTAAGCCAATGACAAGTTTAGGACATTGAGCTTTTGGAAGGTTCTTCACTTCATCAGTGGCTCTATATAAAATACAGTTGGTGGTTTGGGTTAAATGATATTTATGTGAAATAACAAACAATGCATCATGTTAAGAACAACAATATTGTATCTTGAGGATAGAAGGCTTGTCATAATTTTGAGCTTATAATTATATAGTAATCTCTCTCTCAAAAATCTGATTTCTTAGTGTATCTTAGTGTATCTTTATTCGTGGTGGTGTTATCCCTTCAATGTTGAAATACAAAAACAACTATTTCAACAGTATGTTCTACTGTTTTCTACTAGGTTTTTCTTTTTTGACATGATTTTCAGTGCTGTTGATACATTTTGATAAGAACATGATCTTACAAAGCTGAACATTCCTTAACAGGGCATTCCTAGTTCCTGGGCAGTGGTGGCTTATTGGTTAGGACCTTGCTTTTGTGAACCAAAAGTTGCAGGTTCAAGTCCTGACTCTGGCACTACTGAGGAACCTTTGAGCAGGGTACTGTCCCACTACACTGCTCCCTGGACGCTATTGATAGTTTCCAACTGCTCCACGTGTGCATATGTGATGAGCTAAATGCAGAGGTCAATGCAAATGCTTGAGTGTGTTCACAATGTTAAATATACCATTTCCCATGTGTCAACAAATTTTGGGCAAGTACAGCTATGAATAGGAACATCATTCACAGTTCCTCAGTCACCCTCTTTTTGGCAGTTTGAGGGAGCAATTCAGTAATCAGCTGCTGGTGATACTAATTCTCTTCTGTATGTGTGCTCTCTTAGAAAATATCACAGTTCATACTACAAAAAACATTGCAGCATTTCTATTTTATATAGTTTTAGAAAACAAAGCACACAAAGTTTACATGCTTATATAGTTTACTGGCCAACGTAGACATGCACATGCCCCAACCACTCATATGGCACATTTTAGTGAAGTAAAGGAGACAATCTCAGAGTCTGAATAGGCAACAACACATTTTGTACAAAAGAGGTAACTGACCTCCTTTAGCATTTTGGTGGCTACAGAGTGAATTGTTTGCCCAATTTGTCCAGGGTACGTGCAGTGCACTCAATTTGCCATGTTATCGTTTTACTGCTAAATCTAATCTTAACCAATTCTGTTTCCTGCAGACATCCACTCACACTGTGGAGCACTCTGCTCACACTTTATGACCCTGTTCCCAGAACTGGGCCCCCTTTCCCCCCCGATTCAGTCTTTAATGCATTCAAACTGATACCAGAGCTAGCTGCCCCCATAATCCTAATGCATTTTTAAAGATAGCGCAGCACTGAGTCTAGGCATTGGGCATTGGGGGCTATTCTGAATTTAGATGAGGGCTCATTGTTTGCAGGATTGGGGCTGCAACTCCAGCCAGATGTTGTGGCGCTTTGTTCTGACCTCTCATCCATTTAGCCTTCACATGAGCACGCACCTCAAACACAGTGGGTAAATACAGGAACAGAAAGTTGTTGGAGGAGGAAAGAATCACTAGAAGGAATACGAACGAAGGAGGGTGAAGAGGGGAGAGAGGACATGGAGGCAGTTATGGTTATGAACTGAAAAGAAATCAAGTATTCTAAAACTCACAGAGCAAAAAGCCTTAGCTTTTAGATGAAGAACTGCACATTCTGCACATTTTAATACTGAACTACTGTTATTTGCTGAATTTGACAAGGAAAAAACACAGAATCTGACCTGTTCAAAAGATCAAGGGCAAGGTTCCGTTATTGTCATTAGCAGCTGTGCACACATACACAATGAGATGAGACAACATTCCTCTGTGGTCACGGTGCAACATATAGCACATACAGCAAGGTGCAGAGTGCAAGGTGCAACAGACACAATACAATAAACAGGCAAAATAACATATGGTACATAGCAGAAAACTGGGAATAGAATGCAAATTTTCCAGAAGAGATTAATATTGCACTGAGATGTGATATTTCACCAGAGCAGATAGCATAATTGAATCACACTGAGTGAGTCTTAAATGATAAGTATCATGTTCTTTTTAAGTTATCATGTAACTGGTAAATTATAAAGTGGACAAATATGAAATTACAGAGCACTAGTGTGCCAGTTTGGGTGTAAACAGTATGTAAAATGCAGGTGCTACTGAAGAGTCCTGAGTGTAATATGAGAAGTATACACAGCATCAGTTGAGGTAGTACACCAAACACCTTTGTACATTCAAAGTTCTGGTGGCCTGCGGTGTGAAACTGTTACACAGTCTTGTGGAAGCCAGACGACAGAAGCGAGAACAGTCCATGTAATGGGTAGGAATAGTCCCTGATGTTGCTAGCTCTGTTGTAGTAGTGGTTTTGATAAATGTCTTTCAGGGGAAGTAGAGGCACACTAATGACCTTCTCAGCTGGTCTCAATCTCTGTTGCACTGTGTTACAATCTGAAGCATAAGAGTTCACCCACCAGACAATTGTGCAGCTAGAGAAAAGACTTTGAATGGTACTGTAGAATGTAGAATGCAGTGAGAATTGGTTTGAGGGGGTTATTTCTTTGCTGTCGCTACTGAGCCTACCAAGAAATGTCACCCATGATGTGGACCCCCAGGAACTTGGTATCTTTGACCTTCTCTACAACAGCACCATCTATGTTGAGAGATGGATAAGCAGTGATGGATTTTCAGCATTGAGTGAGATTGTTGCACTCACACCAAGCAAATACTCTTACTACCTCCACCGTGTATGCTGAGATGTCATTTTTCTTAATTAGTTAATTAGTTTTATGTTTTGTTCCCCTGCCAGTATATTAACCTCAAATGCTTGAAAGACTATTGAGTGGTGCAACTATTTAAGTGTTGGCAGGCTATACCCAGGACAGGTGGCAAACCAACCAAAGGGCAAAACATAGACAGACAACCAATCACATACACACTTCCACCTATGGGCAATTTAGCGTATCCCAGCAACCTATTGCAATCCTTTAGAAAGTGGGAGGAAACCGGAGGAAGCCCATACAAACAAAGGGAGAACTTGCAGTCTCAGCACAGAAAGGCATCTGTGGTTGACTTGGGGATCGAACCCAGGGCCTTCCTGCTGTGAGGTGACAGCGCTAACCAAGTCAAGTCAAGTCAAGTTTATTTTTATAGCATTTTTTACAACTGATGTTGTCCCAAAGCAGCTTTACAGAAACCAGGCCAGAGCCCCGACAGAGGCAAGGAAAAACTCCCTAGCTGTAGAAAGAAACCTCTGGAGGAACCAAGGCTCAGAAGGGGGAACCCATCCTCCTCTGGTCAACACTGGATACAAACAAAAGAAAAGAGGAAAAAGTTACAAAATAAAATAAATTAATATAATAATAAAAATTCTCACTATAAATGCGTAGAAGCAGTTCCTTGTGTACAGGTGCCGTGATGACTTTAGATCAGTTCTTTGGCAAATAGGGCTGTTCATATGAATTCCTCAGCAGGAGTGAGTGGGATAAAAGCCGCAAAAAACTTCAACCAGTAAGAGGGTATCAGGGTGGGTCAGGCTGGTCCAGATAGCAGAATGGGGCAGGATCACTGAT
>JBBPDA010000025.1:994182-1012395 GCA_037974385.1 Arnoldichthys spilopterus | reverse complement strand
CTCTCTCTCTCTCTCTCTCTCTCTCTCTCTCTCTCTCTCTCTCTCTCTCTCTCTCTCTCTCTCTCTCTCTCTCACAGCTGCTGGAGGTATTTCAGCACCTATAGATTTCCCTCTGTCTCCACAGCTCAGCCACTTAATCACATCTGCCGTTAATTCACTGGATAACACAACAATGTCTATTGTTCTTTGCCTCTGCATCAGTGTACAACCGAGCACTCGTAGTGTGATAAAAGCCACCGGGATCTCTCCGGCTCCTTTTCCACCAATCTTTTCGAGTGTGTAGACTACCCATCCAATAAAACATCCATATTTACTGTGCTACACCAGGAGGGAGTGTTTACGCATTAAATCTGGGGGAGAGAGAGAGAAGGGGAGAGAGAGAGAAGGGGAGCGAGGGATGGAGGGAGAGAGGGATGGATGGGGGGAGGAAGAGAGGGATGGATGGGGGGAGATAGAGAGGAATGGAGGGAGAGAGGAATGGAGAGAAGGGTGGATGGGGGGAGGGAGAGAGGGGTGGATGGGGGGAGGGAGAGAGAGGGATGGAGAGAGAGTGAGAGAGTGAGGGAGTGAGTGAGGTAGATGGGTAGATGGGTGGGGAGAGGGTGGACAGCTCCATTGCTGCCATTCATCTGATCTCAAGAGAGAGAATCTTAGATGTTCTGTTTTTTTTCCCCTTCATTTCAGAGAGTTAAAGGCCATTGAAAGTTCACATCCTTTGACAGAGTTTTGACCCCCTCACTGATCTAGGAGAACACAGCTTCTATTCCCTGCACAATGCAGCTACAGGGAGCGATGTCTCATTACATTCTGACCTTTACCTGCCTTCTCTAGAGACTCTGGAGGTCACAGCCTTATTATTATTAGTCTCGGTAGCGGCAATATCTGCGAAGCAAACTTCTGCCTCTAGTAGAGGCCGGTCATTTTAGCTAATAAGGGGCTGCAGACTAATGTCATCAATTGTAGCCCTTAGAAATCTTGGTAAGACTTTAATATGTGATATAATATGATTTAATGTGAACTGATTCAATCAGTTTATCAAAAGTTTTCCCAAATACTGAACCCAAATACTATGTCACTTTAACAGTCTGAACGTTGGTAGGTAAGCTATAGTAGACCATCTGAATAAAATGTAAAGAGATATTATACTGATTTATTTCCTATGTATCTGTAGTCACAATTATAGTTATGTCATGTAATTCAATGTGGTTACATTGTTTAATTACTAAGGCTGTCATGTGACATGTCATGTAAAAATTATCAAAATAATCTAACCACTGAGGTACTATTGAGCAAGATACCTTTGCCCTACTCCCCAGGTGCTTCCAATAGCTACCCCCTGCTCCATGTGTGATGGGTTAAATGCAGAGGTCACATTTCTTTGTGGTGCACAATGAGGTGATTGACTGTTTTCACAATGACAATTAAGTCACTTTCAAAAGTACGCTGCAAAAACGAAAGACCGCAGACAAGCCTAATCTGTAAGGATGACTGCTTTTGTATTGATGGTCATTTTCATTAGCATTTTTGTGTAGATGACTCCTCTTTACACCGAGATGTTTTTTTTTTTTTTGTTTTTAGATATCATGCTGTTTGCATGATAACCTCATCCATTTGCACATTCGGTCGCTGTGACCTGCTCTATTCAGTGCTCAGTCGAACATTACACGGACAACTGCTGCTTCCATCATGCATTCAGAACTACTGTGGACGGTTGTACTGATGTTCAAATTCTGCTCATCACAGAGTGTGATTATTCTGCATTGTTTTTACACACTGTTTTCTTTAGGTAATTACTCAAAATTTCTTCTATTCCGTTTTAACAAATTCCGTTTCACCTGTTTTTTTAAGCAATGACAGGAACATGTCGAAAATGTAGATGTTAGTAACGTAATCGATTTACATTGTCTGACATTAGGGCAGTGGTGGCCTAGTTGTTAGGGACTTGCCCATGTCATCAGTACTACTGTACCATGCTCAAGGGTACCTTTGTGGTACCTGGGGTGGAACTTGCCATTATGATTGAAGGATCGTAAGTTCAAATCCTGGCCTAGGTACCACCAAGGTACCCTTGACCATGATACTGCCCTGCTACACTGCTCCCCGGGTGCTGTTACTGTAAAAACTGCCTGCTGCTCCACATTTCGCTGTGGTGCACTTTGTGTGATCAAGTGTGAAAAATTCACTTTCACTTTACTTTATATCCATTACATTGCATTATTTTGCTAGTTTCTTTTCCATTGTTTTGATGATTAAAGCATTAGAAAAATGTACAGTATATTTTTCTTTCCACGAAACGAGATTGTACACGAAAATTATATTTTGTCCTTTTCTCCTGAACATGTGATATTTCCTGAAAGTTTATAATCTGCATCTTCAACAGAATTTCTCTGCTTGCTTCAGAGAGCTTCAGGCAAGAAGTTATGAATAAAACAAATGTCACATTTTTGTTCCTGGTGACAACGGTGACTTCTAGAGGTTAAAGGCCTGGATGTGTTTTCTTTTTCACCTCCATCAGAGCATATGAATGGAATCTGAGTGAATTCCCAGTTCTGTGACCTGCTCTGAGTGTTTATATTCTGCCGAGCTCCTTGGGACTGAGCCAGTAGACCTGCAGCAGCATCATCAGCAGCAGCGGACTCTTCGCTAGTGTACGCAAACTGCCTGAGGGATGCACACATTCAGTGCTCATCTACACACACGCTATTATAAACGGACACAAAAATGCATGTTCCATATTTATCCTGCACGTGCCAAACCGTACATTTGAGTTTATAATATTAAATATAGCTGAAGTGTAACAAGGGCATTATATGGGAGATGTGTATCATGTTACATATTGCATACAATACATAATTCAGTGGGTCTTGATCTACTTTGCAACTAAAGTAGGAGCCAAGATGCCAAAATGGCTTGTGTCCTACTGGCAGAGGTGCAAAGCAAGTACAGCTACTCTCATTACAGTACTTACATTTCATTACAATTAGCTGAATTTATTTCTAATAGTCATTCACTGTGTGATGTTCATATATGACAAGAACCTTCTTTTCATCTTTTGTGTATTTTACTATCCTTTGAGTTGTCAAGTGTATCAAAATTGTGATCACATACCTACCTGTTTGTATGTGTGTATAATTCAATATTTCTACACATCAACATCTAAAAGAAAAATCCAACCCAAACTGTTATTTCTTCTTCATACATGAAATCACTTTGAATGGGGGTACATATGAGCTGATAAAATAGAATTATTGTCATATGTGACAACAGCATGAAACTGAAATGTGTAATTGCATCTGTAATCTACGTTTTATGTTCCATTTTTCTCAGTAGAATTATTTTTCAATTATTATTTTCACATCACTAAATAATGAATGTGTCGTGTGTGTGTGGCTGTGTGTGTGTGGTACATTTTAGTTACCTTGGTTACGGGCTGGTGTCCTTTTCATTAATATTTGTACTTGTATTCAAGTGAATGATCAGTACAGTAGTAGTGCTTGTGTAATGATTTTTAGTACTATCTTCAGGCCTGCTTACAAGTGAGAATTAGTTTGTATGCTACGCTCCTTTAATCTGTCTATAACAATGTTTTTAAAAGTTTATTGCATGGTATACTGCATAAGATACTGATAATACAATCTACGCCAGACTTTGCATTATTATTTATGTTAGATAGATTATACAATAAAATTTCTCTGGCTTCTGTCCTCCGAAGATGGACTTGAAGAACTGACAAAAGACTGGTTTTACAGTGTGTGTAACTACGTTCTCAAGACAAAAACGAATCTTAAGGGGCATTACCCTGAAACTGCTTTGTATTAGTAACTAAAATTGTTAAATGGTCCTTGGCATGGAAATATGCTTCTAGGAATATTCTTTAATTGCCATTAAACCTTATGTGGAGGTTCCTCAAGGAAACATTTTGCAAAAATGTTTCTTCACACAAAAAAAATACATTGCAAGACATTATTTAAAGAGTGTATGTGAAGTTATGGGAGTGAGGGGCTAAGGTTAATGAAATGTTAATAAGATGTATAGATTAAGTTAGAATAGCTGGAGAACCTGTTTGAGAAAACCACAGATATACATGATCCATAGGCTGTGCATTAAGAAAAGAAAGCAGGGAGAAAGAAAAAGAACCTAAGAAAATTCCATTACCTCACTTCACATCCAGAGATGCACAGCAGTTCAATCAGTGAGCGTCTCTCCTTCGCTATGGGGTGTGTGTTGATTTTTCCGACATCATCTCAGGCATCTGACCAGCAGCGTTCTGGTAAATATTGCAGCGGCGTGGAGGAGTTCGGCCGACCGCCTTTCATGTGCACCAGTGCTGCTTTGAAGTGGAGGAGGAGGCTGAAAAGGGCCGAAGCCTGCTGAATGATGGATACGGCCTTGCGAACCGCCTGCCCTCCTCCACTCCAATTTCTCTCTGACAGTGTGCCGATGCTCAAAAAGAATAGCACATTGCAACTATCCATATTTAATAAACAGACCGGCTCCAGCACAAACAGTGAAGGCAGGGCAGCGGCGAAGAGGATGCAGTTACTGGGCCAAGCAGACAGCGGGGGGCCCAAGCCTGGAGACTGAACTTCTGACTGAACTGTCTATTACTACTATTTTTCTCTAAATGTAATTATGATAATTACATAATTATATCAGTAGTTAAATAAATAATTACATTAACGCGTAATTATATATTTCGAATATATTATCAATTTATTTTATTTTTATATTTTTATTTTATCGTGCACATTGAATTAGGTAATGTGCATTAAACTACCAATCCTCCTTAACCTCCAAAGTCTAGGTCGTGCCATTTTGTCATTTTACTATATATCCTTAAAAAAAGAAGTCCTTTTAAAGGTTTTGTAGTGAAGTTAATGGTTAAATATAGAACAACTTTAAATTTAAATTAAATTAAGGGCAGTGGTGGCCTAGTGGTTAGGGCACTGTACTGGGGACCTGAAGGTTGCAGGTTCAAGTCCTGGCTCAGGCACTACTGAGGTACCCTTGAGCAAGGTACTGTCCCATTACTCTGCTCCATGTCTTGGAAGTCGCTTTGGATAAAAGCGTCAGCTAAATGAGTAAATTTAAGGTAATTTCTTATATATGGTTCTTTCAAGAAATTTCAAAAATGGACCTGTATAGTACCAAAAAAGGGTTTCTGATTTATAACTGTTATGTTATTATATGTTGTTAAGTGTGCACATATTTAGATTATAGCAGTCTGTTTACATTTTGTATTGAGAGATTCAATGCGTTTTCATGTCTGCACATTGGTTCCACTGGATTTGATGACAACAAATGACAGATATACAGTAAAACTCTAAGGGACAGCTTTTCTTTCTCCACCACAGTCTCACATTTCAAATTCAAATCATAATCAAATTTCAACAAAATGACCTACCAACGCTACTCAAATGAAGAGGTTCTATCTCTTAGGCCAGACCACCTTAACAGATTTTTACACTGGCATATTTAAATCTCACTCAAGCTAATTAAGAACTGCTTTAACAGCATCTTTTGTGGCATGTATCATTCTAAATTAAGGAGACACGTTGTGTGCTTCAGTTTCTTATTATGTTTGAATGACCTTCCGGTCATGGCAGTGGAGGGGGTGATCTGAGTGGCGATGTTTCTTGGGGATTGACAGAGCTGAGCAGGTAAGAAGATAAGACTACTCTGCAAGCAGAAGAAGGTTGCGGGTTCAAGCATAGCAGGGGAGCACAGTTGTATTCAGCAGACGCATGGAGACTGCAGAAACTGTTAAATCCCCCAAGCTCACAGCAACTCACCCAGAATACCTCCAGTGAATAAAACATACATTTGATATATTCAATTTATCCCTTATGTCAGCATTTATTCCTTTTTTCAGAACGCCACATTGTCTAATCCTCTCCAGCCTAAAGAAAGGGAACAAATGCATTATGAGTTAAGAGAAGAATTGAGGAACCTGAAAAAAGAATTCAGCAACATTAAACCTAGAAGTCTGAACAAAAGATTTTTGGCTGTTTGTTTTAACTGTAGTCTGTGGCCTTAAAATACAAAAGCAGTTGCTAAGGGCAAGTTCAGATGATTAGTTTACAGTTGCTTTTACTAGTGGTTGATAGCACTAAAGTTAGCAATGTGGGCTTATAAAAATGCTGTTCTCAACAATTTTTTCTCAAAACAGTTGGTGAATACCCAAGGAAGACCACAGCAAACTCTCAAAATGTGATGTTGGATAAAATGAATAGATAAGCTGTTGAAGACAACAGTGGGCAGTGGGCAGTATATGCCCTTGCAGCCCAGGCATTACTGAGGAAAGTACTGTCCTGCTACACTGCTCCCCGGGCACTGTTGATAGCTGCCTGCTGTTAGGTTTGCACATGTGATAGGTTAAATGCAAAGTTCACAATGACAAAGTCACCTTCACAATACCAATTAATGACAAATGAGGACGAGTTGGAATTTTGTATCTCGTTGATTGGCTTCAATGTTCATATGAATCTATTAAGAAAAATTTGTCAAAAAATATTAAACAGCCTGGCAAAAATGTTGCATAAAAGAGATGAAATTATAATCCATTATCTTCCTCCTGGGCCATTTTTATGCCTGTGTAATCTTTATGAGAATGGTGGTTCTGGTTTTCGCTTCAGTGGGGCACATTGTGCCAAACATGAGTGAGTAATAGTCTGTGAAGTCAATTCAATTTTCTATTTTCTCACTTTGTAGGAGTTACAAAAAAGAAATGTTAATGTATGCGTGATATTTGTTGAGTGGCCAGATGGAAGGAGTGTAAAGGAGAGCACAAGGTCACAGTCCATTTTCTCTCTCTCTGTTTGTCTGTCTGTCTGTCTCTCTCACATCCACCCACACAAACTTCAGAACACTGTGACAGTAATGTAAGACTATGGTGGGGAGGTGGTGGGGGGGGAGACAAGCGTAAAGGACAACAGCTAGGCGAGCCAGGTGAAAGTACTGTATCTTTATTCAACGTAAAGAACAGCTAACCCAGACACATGAAGGGCTGAAACAACATTGGAATACTGTCATTAGTCCTACGTACAGATCACAACAAAAGAATAGCAAAAACACCTCAAAGTCGAGTTTCTCTACAAAAAAGCAAAGTCATTTCTAACAGTAAAGCCATCCTTTCTGACTTTTACATGTTTCTGATACAGCGACATTGGCAGGGAGGGGCCATAGCTAAAGTGGCCGCTCCGAGTGCTGCTCAAGGTATTTTCACAAATGCTGGCAAAAGATTTGTACTTTTCTGCCTTAATTGCAACAGGACATTGTTTCCATGCTTAAATTCGACCTTGTGATGTCATTCAAACCTGCACTTTTTATAACATCACTATTCAGTTTTTTCATTTCGTGGGGGGTTCCTCCCCTACATTAAGTGGGAATAGTAGTCTAACGTGTGTAAAATGCTTATTAAGCATAACTGCACGTGAATATAAGATCTTTTGTTGTGTATTGCCTCACTATTGCACAAAAAACACATGACAACCCACAGGGACTCATCTTAAGCAGCGGACTGACCCAGGCTAAATAGGCAAGTGCTCCATCTCTGGAGATCTGGGCTGCTGCCAGGGGAGGCTGTCGACTGGGCTGTGTGGAAACAACAAGGAGAGTCGGCCAGTCATGCAAGCGGCATAGCCACTGAGTACAAGAACCACAAGAAATTCTTTGCTAATTTATAATTAATAACACAGAAGCCTGTGCAGGCAGGAGTTACAGAGCTGGCATGTAATTTTGGGACTTAAAAACCTTCAGGAATATTTTCAAATATTCATGTGGACTTAGGGGCATATTATACCTTCTTTTGTCCTTGTTACTGCTGGAAAGGAGGAAAACATTTGGCCACAGTTCTCTGAAATGGCTTTTTACTCAATAGTATTGAGCTTGGCAGAAGATCCAAGCCAGGAAAGAATCCGCTAACTGTTGGGCTGAGGGCTCGATTGGCTAATGCAGTCAGAGAGGTCAGTTCCTTTACTTCTGGGGCTAAAGCCTCAGTCACCACAGTGATGCTATAATGAGCTGGCACGTCACAAGCTATGTAAATGGAATCTCTGTCGCTAACATTTTTCAGGCTGTCCCGTCAGAAACAACCTTATGACATTTCAAAGCAAGCATAATTGTATGCACCCCCACATGTGCGCACACACACACACACACACACACACACACACACAGAGACACACTATGCAATATCCATGGGCAAATCAGTTCCCCCTGCACTCGTCTTGAAAGGTCATTTGGCACCGCAGATAATTTGGCAATAATCATGATGTATGGCTGAGGTAACAAGTCGTAAACATAACAGTTTGTTTTTGAGGCAGACAGCTTTATCAATTCACGTTTTTGTTCCAGTACACCATTCTCACTGCAAGACAATTTCTTTTTTTTTTTTTAGACAATTACGGTTCGACAGTATACGACCGATGCATCTTC
Organism: Arnoldichthys spilopterus; assembly: GCA_037974385.1. Lineage (NCBI taxonomy): Eukaryota > Metazoa > Chordata > Actinopteri > Characiformes > Lepidarchidae > Arnoldichthys > Arnoldichthys spilopterus. The sequence continues at coordinate 1,003,959 of JBBPDA010000025.1, read as the reverse complement.
GTGACTACCTTTCAGACAAACTGCTTGTGCTTGTCCACAAAATCAGATTTATTCACAGAGAAATTGGCTGCCCCTGCTGGGCCTTTGTGTAGTTTGACATTGTCCTTATTCAGAGTGTACTCTTAAAAAAATAAAGGTGAGAGAGGGTATTATTTGCAGAAGTATCACAGAAAAACTACTTTTCATTCCGTACGGAACCAATAAATTCAATACTTCTTTTTAAACACCGTTAAAACCTCTCGAGTTCAAAAGTGACTTCTCTCCAAACAACTCTTTAATGCACCTAGAGGTCTGGGCATTAAATTGAAGCCCAAGTCCAACCCAACTTTGAGATCTGATCCGAACTGGCCTGAAACCCAAACTAAGAGATGGATTATCACAAACACATTTTTTTCAAAGCTTCTCTTTGTAAAGAGCTGAATGACTGGAAAGGTCCTGCTGGGAAAACTGGTATTTTATGTCTGTATTAAACTACATGTTTACCATCAGTATAAACTGCTGGTTGTACTTGCTAGAGAAGAGAACCCATGCTCTGTTAGCTCAAGTTTCTCTTACTCCTTGCAGAAATGCTCCGCACACTTCGGGCCGACTTAAGAAGGGGAAAGAGGAGCGATCTGGAGAGACGGAAAATGAGTGTGCAAAATCTACTTCATAAAAAGCATTCAAAAAACATTCCCCACCCTGAGCCCAGTGACGTACATGAAAAATCAGCCCAAGCCTACAGGCTCATTTCAGGTAGCAGACCTCTAGTGGCACCGTTACTATTTAGAACGCAAAAATAATTAAGTACTCTGTTAAGGTTTGTGCAGATCCACACTTTTTCCTGTGTAGGATGGGTTCTGGTCCTGTCACCGTTTAGTAATATAATCACAGTGTAACACCACAAAAAAATTATAGACTCGCATGCGCCAGAGCACAGCTCACACAACACAACTAACCACCAAGAGGCACGAGATTGATACTTCAACGAGCCAGCTTTTTCCCCCTGCTCAGACAGACCTCAAACGATTCTGGCAGACATTTATCAGCTTTATATACTTTCCTAGTTCTTAGTTTTCTCCTATCAAACATACAATGTCCTTGGCTTTCTCTGGGATTGCCTATTACATATATCATGGAGAATGAGGCCTTTTTTAACCCAAGACATGGTGTAGCAATTTGGCAAGCAGGCTAGCATATGATCTACCAGAGTTCACCCATCCAAACATCTTAAGCTGTAGTGATTCTTTGATGCTTTGGGACATGCAGTTAAAAATCTCAGGAGTATTTTTTTTTCTTTCATACAGTATGTACAAGAAGCCTCGCAGATGGAGGTTCTGCGTCTTCACAGTAGAAATTAGGGGGAAAAGTGCACACAAAGGCAGTACGACTGGCAGAGCAAGAGTCTGGCTAGCAATATTAGTCAACGCAAAGGAGAGTAGCTAACAAGCTAGAGCCAGAACTACAAATACACTCTGAGAGACACCACACGAGGCAACAAACAAAGAAGTCTGCAGCGCAGTTCCAAGTTGAAGATGAACTGTAATATGGTTAGTAGATTGCCTCAGGCTAGTCTAGCAACGATAACATAACTGGCAGTATTACGGAGTTCAGCAGTGAAAAACTTACAGCAATGTCTTTCCAAGGCTTCATTGATCATGGTTTGGACAGAAACAGCATTACCCATGTATTACAGTAAATATCCACACAGCATCACTCTCTTGCATTCAGCCAACCCTTTCGTTTCATTCGTAAAATACACAGCTAGAGTACTGTAAATATTCCCCAGCACTATTTGTGTGCATGTTAGACAGTAAAGTTACAGAGAGCTGCTTGCAGGATTTCAACAGACTACAGTTTCCATGTAACCTATTTAAACTGGATTCACAATATCTACAAAATATCACAACTTTTTTTTTCTTTGTTCTTGGCCTTAGATTTGAATATACTTTTAATTGGTCTACTCATTGCACTACATTGCTCTACCCATTGTTGATGTTGTACATTTTGCACTGATGCTCTAGAGGATATATCTTAAACTGTATAAAATATATTGTGTATGATATTGTATATGTGATTAGCATAAATAGATGTTTATATCCCTATATAAATATACTCCTCAGATATGTTTTCATTTATGATTTACACTATTTGTGTCAACAAACAATACCAATATCTTTTGAATTAACCCTACTTCCCCAATGAGAGACAGCAGGGGACCTAAAGACTCCAAATGAAGATGTTTAGAGGAGTACTGCAAGATACAAAGACATTAGGCTTTGTACTAAAAATATGACACAGTAGCATAACTGAAGGTGATAGACAAGAATGAAGAGATTGTCATGCATTAATCTACTATTAATACTGCATGTGATGTGTGTATGGACAACCCTCATGTTCCTTTTGCATTCTGCAAACCTAAAATACTGAAAAATCTTTAACTCATCCAATTCATTTTTGTCATGTGTTAATGACTGGTGAATTGTGGATTTGAAGCTATTGACCAATAGCTAATGATTCGTGGAGAAAATGAAATGGTCAAGTTAATGTTTTTTTGCTTTATATAGCTTGCTGTCACATAAGTACATACGCAACTTTTTTTTTTTTTTAGTTCTTTTAAAAAAATGTCTTCATTTAAAATTCACATGTAAACCTGGCACTTTCTAAGTATTGAACACAAAAGTTCATTATGGTTTGGCACATTTCCTTAAATATTAACAATAATGTGTAATGAAATAATTATTAATGTGTACTGAAAAGTGAAATTTCATACTGCCACAATATGACAAAATCTAATCACACGTAGCCTATGCACGTCACATTAAACTCCAATTTCTCGTTGCAGTTTGGCCCTTAATGAGTACACAGCATAGTAATTCGTCTTTAGTTGCAAAACTTTTAGGTTGTATCTAATGCAAATCAGTAATACTTGGAACATACATCACAAAACAAACTGTTCACAATACAAGGTGCTTTCATGCAGATGAATACAGTGGAACAGAAAATGTAAACACAAAGACAAATGTGTAAATAACTTCAAATATCTTCATATATAAATTAAAATAAATTATAACAATTTGAACTTCAGTGTGAAGCAATGACATTAGTTTACTGTAATTTTTGGTACTGGTCCAAGCTTGAAACACATCTTTTTAAAAAGCCTACCACCACATGCACACGAGTGCATCACAGAATACAGCTTTCATTTGCATTATGTGTTTCTCTGACTTAAAACATACGCCACAGGTGGTGACTAAAATGGGCATGTAAAGTAGGCTGGCGCAGGAGTTGTCCGCATTAAATCAACTCTCAAGGAAATGCTCTCAGCAGAGTTTACGACGAGCCTACTGGAGCTCATTTAACATGGACTTTTATTTATCCATTTTTTGCGAGGAAAGTGTAAGTGTAAAGACGATGTCAGTGTGTGACAAACAATTCATCTCAACAGGAAAGGGACTGAGAAGGCACACAGTTTCTTTACCTTTGAGCCTACTTGGGCCGTTAAAACAATAAGAGTCGTCGGACTGGAAAACACAGAGACAGAACCCACGGGAACGAGAAAGCAATTCTAGATGATATTGCTCTAGGTCAGGTGAGTCTCAGAGCAGACACTGACGATTATTAATGATGCACCTAAGGACATTGCTGCTGGCTGCTGAAGGCTACAAGCATTCGCCATGGCAACTAATGACCAATGACAGCTCAGTGTTTTCTGTCTGATGATGCACAGTGTGTGGTGAACGCGTATAGCCTGTTAGGTGGCTATGTGATCATCCCGAATGGAGTGGCACCAAACAAACATATTCATATTCCATCATCCTTGTCAGTGGTAAAAATAATGACATGGCTTGCTCAGACATTGCCATGCAATAATTCTCTTTTAAACTAAAAATAATTTTAAAATTTGAGATAAAGAAGAAAAACTGTTAATGACTACATGTACAAATGACCACAAAGAAAACAAATCAATAAATAAAATCTATAAATAAATGCAGTAGCATTGTATGGCTACTCCAGACTTGACTGGCAGTTCATTTATTTTTTGTCGTTTCTGTGGTCGATTTTATTTGTTTTGGGTTCATTTCTGACCATTGGACCTTGTAATGGATGGCTTCCTGTTGACGTATGTGGCCCAGTAGGCCAGGTTGAAGATGAAAAAAAGCACTGGGAAGATGATGCGTGAGATCTTGTCCACTTTGCTGACCCGATTATACGACTTCTTCACACCTTCTGTGAAATACTCCCCATCCATCCTGGACAAGCGCACCTCCCGAACTGGCTGGGGCTGGGGAGGGGCTGGCGTGGTGGCGCTCTTAGCGATGGTGGTCAGCCCAGGGTCTTTTCCCACGCTCATTGGATAAGTAGTTCCCACAATGTTGAAAGTATTGTTGGCTTTTTTGGAGAGGGAGGTTGACTCACGTGTCTGCAGGAGAGAAAATCAACGGTGAAAAAAAATTTGTGGGATTGTAATAAATGAATAATAACAGAAATCTGCTTTGTGAGTTCTCAACAGATTTACAGCAACCGCAAAAAATAAAGGTCAATATTTCTTACAGGATAAGTGAATCTCAATTTATCTCACTAATGGCACAATTCATAAGTTTTTTACTTGCTGAACAGAAAGTGTTCAAAATAAATGCTCAAGGCAATATTACAATATGGCACTTGCCTAAATCTAAAGTTATTCAACATAAGAAGAATGACTTTGTTTTAATGGGCAAAACAACAGAAAAATGATTTAGTAGAGCAGGTGTGCTGATTCAGGATCCAGTTCTCTCTTATTTAGTATAACTTTACCAACAGTAAAAGACACTATGTCAGCACTTACACTCTGACCAGCTACATTAATAGAATTAATCTTAAAATCTCAGAAGAGGCAAAATATTTTTAGATGTAATTGATAGATTTATATACACACACTGTAAATTTTAGCAAATGTTATTGTGTGAAGTAAGGGAATGTCTTTATAAATATCAAATGATTAAAATAATTTATTGGGATTTACTGCATAAGTTTGCATAGTTATAGCTAAGATATGCTCAAACATACTTATTATGTTCAATAATGCAATATGAACCTGAACATAAAATCATGGGAACACAGTGTGAACATGAGAATAAGATGAACGCAGTTTCCAATTCAGCAGCCATTAGTGAAAGCAAGAGGAGCTCCATGTGAGTGCATATATCATATCCAGAATTTCCATTCTGTTCTGTAACTATGTCTGTCTCATTCTGTTTTACATCTTTGCTCTTCACACGTTGCTATTGCTTCCCAATTTGATATTGTTTTTGTTATTTTTATGCTTGTTGACAGTTCTTTTCTGAGCATTGTCCTGAACACTGCCAAGGCTGTGCTCTAGTGCTAACGACTGGTCTTGCAAGCAGGTGTGTGTCACTTGTAAACTGTACTTTGATACTTTTAATGATACTTTGATGATTGCATCGTTAATTATTTATTGTGTCAGTTCTGACTTTTACAATGCATACAATTTATGTTAAAAAGTTTGCAATTACAACCTCTACTGGGAAGGCTTTACACTAGATTTTGGAACATTGTTGGTAGAATAATCAGCCACAAGAGCAATGAGGTCATGTACTGTTGCTGGATGATTACTTCTGTATCACAAACACTACCTCAACTCATTGCAAAGATGGAGCCCCATCACCCTAGAGAACACCGTCCCACAGATCAGTTCTAAAGGGGCTTTATGCTAATGTAGAATAAACAGTAGAATAAATTATAGAATAAAGCGGTCCTCCACCTGTTTTATGTTGTTTTTTGTCCCAGCTCTTTTCCATATGTCTGTCTGTCATGTGGCCACATTGGTAGCTAGTCTCTCTCTGATGCTGCCAATGTTTTCTAAAATGCACTTTATTCTTTCTTTATCTAACACTTGTAAGTCCCATAAGTAACAAACGGCTTGACACTCCAGGCGAGTACCTTGCTACTATCATGACTGCAAGCTGATAACACAGTATGCCCTGTCTGACTCATTGGCTGAGGTTCTGCTGGGAAACGTCTTCTCATTGAGTCTCCCTTGAAGCCAAGACAAAAGGCCAAGGTTTGTTCGTCTCCGCTCCAGTAAGTGGCAAATCGCATCAGGCCTTCTTTCCTCTCTCCAACAAAAATATACATATATCAAAGCCAGCCAAAGAGGTTCCTGAGGGCAGAGTGGAGACTCATTACATGCAAGCGGGTCAAAAGTTTACACATAGAAAAGGAGGAAGAGGATGACCACCATGGGCTACAAAACAGACACATGCAGTTGGAGAGCTTGATTTTTTCCAGTGCTATGATATATCTGCTTGAATCCTCTGTGGTGTGACAGGGCAGATGAGCTAGTTGAGAGTCACAGGAGGCAATGGCATGAGCTGGTGGCCACAAATTAGGGTATGTCTGCATTCTCAGTGATGAGCAATGTGAGCCAGGAAATCAGGACAGAATCTCAGATACAGACAAAAAAAACATTTCCCAGAAAATTTCCCAGCATTGAGCTTCTAATAAGGCTGGAATAATAGACTGAGCCACATTCAAAACTCTCAACCCTGGGTTTAGGGCAAAATTATCAATTTTACTGTACTGCCTACAAAAAAACAGAGCAAGGCATATTATACTTATTCTGTGTTTGTGTGAAAGAAAACATTTTTTGTGCTTGGAACAAATGGTCCTGAGACACATCAAAGCCAGCCTCCCATCCACCATGGACCCACACTTGTATGCTTACAGGGTGAACTGGTCTACACAAGATGCTGCTGACACTGCCACTAAGCTATGTGAGCTTTTTGTTCAGCCTTCAACTTGCTGGCTTAGAGCTTTCACAACCAATCTGCCACTGAAGCAAAGACTTTCTAACTAACCATCCCCCAGATGATTAGATTAGGCCCCTACTAACACTGGTGTCTCTCAAGGTTGTGTGATGAGCCCTCTTCTACATGCCATAAACCAAAGACTATATCTCCTTTCATTCAACCAGCACAATCATTATGTTTGTGGATGACACGACTGTGTTTGGACTCATCTCAGGAGGAAATGAGACAGCCTATAGGGATAAAGTTCAAAGACTAACAGCATGGTGCACTTAGAACAAACTCACTCTGAATCCCACCACAACAGAAGAACTCATAATAGATTTCTGGAGGCACAGCACAAATCATAATCTAACACCCATCAATGGGTGGAAAGGGTTCCTGTCTTCAAAGTTCTGTGTATACACATGGTGGAAGATCTCTTCTGGTCCACAAACACCACAGCGGAAGGCACAGCAGAGACTCTATTTCCCGAGGGTTTGTAGGAAAAACAACTCGCAGGAGAAGCTACAGGTGTCCTTTTACCGCTTTTTCATTGAGAGTGTGCTGTCAGATTGCATACCTGCATGGTATGGCAGCAGCTCAGTGGCAGACAGGAGAGCCTTTCAGAGGGCCATGAACTCCTCACAGACAATCAGTGGCTGCACGCAGCCTTCCTTGAGGGAACTCTTCAGGTCTCACTGTTAAGGCAGAGAAGCTAACATGCTGAAAGACGCTTCCCACCCTGGACACCACCTGTTTGAGTTTTTTGCCCTCTGGCAGATGGTTCAGGTCCCACCCTTCACAAACCAACAGACTAAAGATAAATATTTAGGCATAATAATTAGCTGCCCTATTGTAGGTCACTGTAGTTACTACTGCACTAGTGACACAAGTGCAATTACTCGGTAGCTGTATCACATTGTATTGTCCTTTCTTTGATGTGTGTTGTGTTTATAGTATTGTGAAATGTCCTCATTTACTGTTGTTATATATTGTTATTTTCCCTTTTTAATTTTGTCTATGGCGGCACGGTGGTGCAGTGGTTAGCACTGTCGCCTCACAGTGAGAAAGTCCTGGGTTCGGTCCCCGGGTTGGCCTTTCTGTGCAGAGTTTGCAAGCTCTTCCCGTGTTCACGTGGGTTTCCTCCCACTGTCCAAAAGGCTTGCAGTAGGTTGATTGGATTGGAAAAATTATCCATAGGTGTGAATGTGTGTATGAATGGTTGTCTGTCTGTGTGTTGCCCTGCGATGGGTTGGCCTCCTGTCCTGGGTGTACCCCACCTTAGGCCCACAGTCAGCTGGGATTGTCTCCAGCTTCCCAGTGACCAGGAAACGGAAGAGGCGGTTGGAAAATGGATGGATGGATGGATGGAATTTTGTCTATTATTGGCGAATGCACCTTAGGATTGTTACAAATTTTATTGTACTTTGTGCAATGACAAATAAGGACTTTAAAAATAATAAAAAATAATCTAACTTCAGCAGCCTTGCAACAGCTACTAAACAAACAGTGAGATCATGCATAGAAGAGGTCACCAGTATTATATGCCAAAATGATTATAGCTAAGGGTCCAGCCCCCCCATGACCTGAAATGGATAAGAAAAGAACAGAATAGAACATTATAGATCCCCTACTGGGGAAATGTACTAGTTACAGCAGCTAATCCCCAAACTTCCCATTGCATTTTTGTATATTGTCTGTATTGTGGCTCTAGTTGAAAAGAATTTCACCTGTCAGGCTACTGATTCCCTGGTCATGAAAAAACAGTTGCAGGGCAATATCAAGTGGCTGTCAAAACCAAAGTAATCACCTGCTTACATGACAAGGTAGGAAGCAGCACATTCCAGTAAATAAACAAGGCTTCATTGCAACAGGGTAATAGGGAACAAACACATATCAGTAGTAGGTATGATGGGTTGACAGGACCAGGGCAGGATGCCTAAAGGGCATTGCAAAGCAGCTACAAAAGGGAATCCATTCCATCCATCCAAAGTGTGTGAGGTGAAGGAAGGGTTGAGAAGTTTTTTTATGAACTAGCTGGAGAATAATGGACTGGATATGAAAAATGGATAAAGTTCTATTTACTGTAAAAGAAGGAACAGGTGATTTTGGCAATGATTTAATATGCTGACGAGCTTTGAAAACATCAACACATCAACTTCCGATGACAAAGTAGGTTACTAAAAGTAGTTGTGCTTTCATTTATGTGCACAAAACTGAGATTGATGTGTGTGTGTGTGTGTGTGTGCGTGCAAATATTTGAATGTTATGCGTGTATTATCTGTAGTAAATGCTGACAAAGAGCCCTGAAGAGGTTTTTAGCTCCACATTGTGTGTTGGCATTAAAAAAGCAAGTAGCTGAAAAACACAATCTGCTATGAGGCCCCAGGAAATATTAGAACAGACTGAAAGACATAGTAATGATTGGAGAGAAAGTAATGAGCTCAACTTTTACTTGAATTGAAGTGGGTAGGTGGTAGGGGTCATTCCAGTGCTTGGCCTTCTTATCTAATGCTGATATCTGTGAAGAAGAGACTCATAGCATAGATGGTTGTGTGCTCCCCTTTCTTCAATCACAGGCCATCGATCCCTCCCGCACCGGCAACCAGCCTGGGTCTCTAAATCACACTGTGAGATTATGTCAACATTATGGGGGGGATCACTTGGAACAAACTCCTCATGACCTGGCCCATTGGGCTGGACTTCTTTTGAATCAGATATTGGCAACATGAGCTCCAAAACCAGAGCCAGCTTTGAAAAATACTATAATAAGGATTTGTACATGTTGAATGCAACAAATGCTGGCATTACACTTTGAGTGCAGTTTTTCCCTAATGCAGGCCATCTGAGGTTTTTTTTTTATCCCACCTTCTGGAATAAAGCCTCAAAATGTGGATGTAAGTATTTCACAAGACAGTAGAGATATGTATCGGTTTGCTTCTTTAACATAGTAGTGTGTGACAAACAATTATCTTTGTAGAAATAAACATGATAGCAAGGCATTAAA
>JBBPDA010000025.1:969404-985612 GCA_037974385.1 Arnoldichthys spilopterus | reverse complement strand
TATATATATATAGTACATTCTCTAAGGGATGGACCACTAAAATGTAATTCTGTCTGTGAACTGTGATCTATAATCCACTGAAGGAAAAAAATATATATCTCATAACATAAAATCATCCTGAATGACTTTGAGACTTCTCAGTGTGTTTGTGGATTTTTATACTGGTTTTCATGGATTTTTCTGAGAGAACAGAGAGCAACATTTTTTGAAGCATGGCAGCTTAAAAAATATTGTTCATAATAAACATTTTTTATTGAGAGCAGAAGTCCTGAATGTACTGACTATTACCTCATCTAATTTTGAAGATAGTATAGTGTGCCGACAATAGAATCTCCTTGACTATCAGAAGGAATACGTCACCTTATTGAAGTAATAATCCTCTGCAGTCTTAACCTCTGTCAATCCTTACAAGTTAAGAGTCCTTACCTTTGTTTTGCTATAGTATTCAAAACTAATTACACAGTTTTATTTTAAAGTGTTGTATGCAATTAATTCATTTGTATTGACATGCAAACCAATAATAAGAATAATATGATTTTTCAAATCTGGCAGTTATATAAATTTAAGCGGCTGTGTAAACAACACACTCCATTTTCAAGATTAAATCTGTTTTTAAATTTTGAAAAACTTGGATTTTTAGCTCAGTTATCAGGTTTTGATGTATGTATACCCTTATTCTGACATTTCTACATCTGTGAATGTACAAAAACAGAATCAAATAATAGCAAACTTCCCAACAAACAGTATTATAAATGCTTATTTCTACACTACAGTAGTGAAATGGTGACAGATGATCAATTACACTATACACTATGTTTTTATTAGCTTTGGCAATAACTAAGGATTATGTAAGTCTATGGGTTTTGTGAGAGTGGTGCAGGTAATGTTTCTACACCAAACTGAACATGGTGTCCTCCAAGCCAAATCATATCAATCCCAGTCCCTAACCTTGTCCCATGTTCCTAATACAAAAAAGGGCAGTGAGGCAACAGGGTCACCATGTAACTGATTAAGGCGGTGTGAACTGGCCTCCAGGCTAAGAGTGATGTCTGCTATCTAATGTTTGTAGTTAGGCACCACTCACACACAGAGATGAAGAGAAGATCCACTTTGGTAGTGACGTGCCTTTTGGCCCATGAGTAACATGCAACCGCAGTCAAGAATCAACCTGACAAGGATGGATTTTTAGCAATTTAGTTTGTCATTAAAGAGACAAAAACCCTGTTCTTCCTTCTGCTCTTCCCTTCTCTGCCCCTAGAAACTCATTCTCTTTCTTCCAGTCTGCCTCATCTGGTCTCTTTCTTGTCACCTCTTTTTTTTTTATTTCTATCTATAGAAAATCACTTTTGGCTTTGTCCATACACTTTAAAGCCCAGTGATTCAGTTTTCAATTTTGCCCTCTCTTCGTGTTCTATTTTCTCAGTATAAATAGCAGTTCCATTCTTTTTGAGCTCAAAAAGACCAGCTAGTTAGAAAGCAGTCTCAGATGGAGTTGTGAGCAGGGGGGCTAACCTGTGGCGCCAGAGGCCCAGGCCCCATCATCGGTGCAGTGTAGTGATGCCTGTCTCACATATCCAATTATCGCTACATCTGCTTGCTCAGCAGAGCCTGAATGCACACAAGACATACCTGGGCACCAAGCAAGGGCAGTGTTTGACCAAAATAGGCTGGTCTTTATGGTAATTGAGCAGAAAACATCAGTGGATTGGCGGGACTTTAGTGTCAGCTACTGCCATGTATAGTAAGTAGTACCAAACATTGCAATGGGCACATGTGGTAACCGAACATCAGAACCTAAATGTCAAATCTAAAATTTCAAGGACTCTATTATGTATTTAATGCATTGGATTTTTCTATGCTTAGACTCTTCTTTCTTGTGTTATGTTAATGTGACATGCTGTGCTGAATATGGAGGCACAGGGTATCACGAGGAGAGCTGATTGAAGGGTACAAGTGCTGAAACAAAGCTCAAGTCGAGTAAGGCTTCAAAGCAGAGCTCCATATTCAGAGGTGTTCAAAAAACTCACCTTCTTCTCTCTTCTGATGTGTGTCTTCCAAAAAAAAAGCGACAGAAATGAGACCTCTGCCTGAATTAAAAAACTTTTAGCACAAATTTGATCCTACTGAGTAATGTCTATGCATTTTATGGCTACAACAATTAACAGTACTTGGTCCTTATGTAAGCGCCAACTTTAATTATCATTGTCCAAGTATATGTGTGCTATGTGATGTGATCTAGAGCTTTTTGTATTTTGTATATAAACCCATTTCACTTTTCCATGGTTTCACTCATTTTCAGTACTTTTGCTGAAGCTGAAATTTCGGTTCCATTGAATGTCTAATGAATAAATAAAGTCCTTTTTAACAGATTATGCAAGGCTGACTACAGGAAGATGAACTGGAATATTTATATCAGCATTTTGCAGGTACAATCTGCCCTCATCCCGAGAACAATATGGCTTCTTGCTAAGCTTTCTTTAGAGTGTTTCACAGCCATTAGCTCTGAGTCCTTCATTTTTCAGAGGTTATCAGGACCAGGACAGAAAGAGGCAATAAGCAGGAGTGAGCAAAGGGAGCGAGAGAACGCAGGAGGTGTTGGACTCGTTGAGCGGGAGCAATCTCGCTGAAAAATGACAATGTTGACAAGCTTTTTACAGTGAAGCCTACACAGTCCAAGAAGATTTGTGTGTTGTGGCAGTGCTGAAGCCAGAGCACCCTGAGGCTTTCAAATCTGCCCACCTACAGCTCTTTGCCTGAATATATACTGTACATTCTGTAAGGCACTAAGCAATGGAATGTAATATGGTGGGTGAACTGTGGAAGACAGCAGTCCACAATCAACTGGAAAAAAAAGAACCACATGGATAACATAAACTCTCAGTGTGTTACAGATTTCTAGTCGATCTACGGGGCCTTTTTATTGAGAAAATAAAGGGCACAACATTCTGAGGGATCATGGCTTTATAACACTGTTCATAATGCACTGTTTGCTTGGAACAGCAGCCCTGTATTTATTGAATATTTTCTCAAGACGAAGGCTAAGTTACTGAGCTGGAACTCTCGAGAAGTACTAGTGACCAAGCCAAGGACATCCATTCTACTATAAAGTTTTAAAACACCTGAAAAAAATTCTTAGATATCACTTGAATCCTACAGAGAATAATCACATTCTAAATATTCACTGAGTAGAATAAAATAAGCTTTGAGAACACAGTTACAGGGTGTAGGGAAATCTTCCCATCTTGTTTTTCTTGTAGCATGAGATGTCTAGGAAAAGCAAATGCCAAGTCTTACCCGCATATCCTGCTCTTCCTTCTGGCCATCCCAGGCCCAGCTACGCTTGGTGAAGTAGTTGACCGTGGCAAACTCGATGAGTGCTGAGAAAACAAAGGCGTAGCACACGGCCATGAACCAGTCCATAGCTGTAGCATAGGCCACCTTGGGTAGAGAATTCCTAGCACTGATACTTAGCGTGGTCATAGTCAGAACAGTGGTGACACCTGGAAACAAAAGAGGGTTTACACCTATATTACCTCACAGCAAGGAAGCAAAAAAGTGAGGAAACATATTGGCTCATTTAACAGGAAACAGTGTACATTCATATACTGTATGTTTAAGATGAATCATCACTTTAGACTTAAGAAAATAAAACTTAATTACTCTTGACTAGGAACATTCAAAGTAATCATATTAGGCTCTGAATATAATTAACATAATAGATCATTTAGCGAACACCCCACTGACCTCTGCTGAGGTAACAGCAAGGACCACTATATGTGTACTGTATATTGACTGAGATATTAATGGCATTTGATTAGGTGAGCTGCTTCTCCCTCAAATGACCTCTAGATCATCGCACTGTGTCCTCTGTAACACAGACTGATGTCCACTGACTCAGACTTTGGTGCCCATGTGCTCTGAGTCAGCAGTTTTGGATAAATTTCAGATGACACATCATGTGCAAGCCAGTCTTGGCAGCATAGTATAACCTCAGGAGTCTCTGCTGTCATGCCGATATTTGCTCTGTTGCCATTTTGAGGTTGGTGTGGACCACCGGATACTGCTGTCCCCTCTGCCCATATGGGAACTTGTGGAAGTTATACATGATAATGCCAGTATTGATAAAGTGCTGGTGCTGGCTTGGTGTACGCTGGTCCCTTGCCATCTGTCAGGATGACAGCATAGAAAAAGGGGGCTTTGGGGAGACAGATATCACTGTAGATATGTTACTGAATGTTACGTGATTTTGGAAGGGACTGACAGAAGAAGGATTGGAGGACTCTGGGGGGGCATGTCCAGTTTAGTGCAGCAATAGATGCTGAAACATGCCTAAGCAACTACAAGTGGTGAGAGATTTGAAAGGCAAAGTTGATTAATGTTTCTTTACAGGATCTTAAGGCTAAAAATACACAGACAGGCTTTAGATTCTCTCCTATGTTTTCACTGGGCAAGATCTACAGTGATTCACTTTTCTTTTGTTTGAGGTAACCACAAATAAAAAGTCAATATTGGGGGCATATAGCATGCATGCAATACAAAAATGCATCTGTATTATGTATGTAAGGGACACAAGAGCCTGTAAATGTTCATTTGTTTAATATGTATTAATATTTAATGTACATTCAAGTGCAAAAGTTTGCAAACCCTGGCCAAATTACACGCAGTTCTTTAAAGGAGGCAAACTCTTTAATCTTTTTTAGGAAGTAAAAAAATTGTATTTCTGCAAATTGCAATGCAAACATTCTATTTATTTATTTTTTTGCTTTTTCATTTTTCAATTCCACCGTAAATTGTGTAGCTGTGACAATCAGCTTCACCTCCAGACCAAAGGTAAGCATTGCAGAAAGTCAGACAAAATAGCATACTAAATGCATACTAAAAGTATATTAAATATATTATAAAATACAGCCTTATCATAAGCCTTCTATAATGCAGTGAAGGGATCAACAGCCTTGCCAAGCCTCTTAACTAATGAAAACAAAAGACTTAGACGTTACTCAGCATCAGACTTGAGATATTTCTCATCTGTAAAAGTTGGAGGTCAGTTATGTGTGAGATACACTGTATCACTTTTGAAGACGACTTTGGCTTGCAATGTACAGCAAGTAGATGCTCTTGGGTCGGCAATTTGTGCTGTTACATTTATGTGTTTGTGTGTATGTATGTGTGTGTGTGTGTGTGTGTGTGTGTGTGTGTGCGCACATCTCAATAGGATTGAACCCACGCAAAAATATCAGGCAAAAGAATCACACTTGGAAAAAGCCATTAAAAAATAATATTAAGCAAAAATAAATAAACACATGTAAAATTAAATAAATAAATTAAAATGTAAAAGGGTAAAAAAACAAGCCATGTTAGACATTTTTTTAAAATTATATTTTACAGTGCCATGTTGTGGATAATGGTGGCCTAGTGGCCATTTGCACTCGACTATATGCACCTATACATATTGGAAGTGCAGCCAAATACACATATGCGACTGAATTTATACATTTTTCAGTTTTAGCATTAAGCCAAGCTTAAATTAGCAGTAAGGCTTTTCTTGGGAGACTCATTGGGAAACACTAGTAAACAGATGAAAGCATGTGATCAATGATATGATCAAAGTGCACTTATACAACCTGGTGACGCCTATGGCACTAAAATTATTTTTTCACAAACTCTGATTTTTTGAGCTGGAGCTGCATTACATCCCCGTAGAATGTTTGAAAACTCTCAGACAGAATGGTTGGTTGGGGATAGCTCTATCTATGCCTCTGAGTGAGCATTTTTCAGTCGGGCTTGTTAACTCCTCCACTATTCCGCTGCGCCCTTTGAGTCCTGCGCCTCACCAGCACAGCACAATTAGTTGGTGTTCCTGTACACAGTTTGCTCGATTAGCTGCAGCCTTAGTAAATTAAATGTTAATTTAAAAACGCATAGTGAGCAGATAATTTTGTACTGTGCCTTCTCATGTATACATATCTAGCACTAAGAGGAAACTGTGGTCTCCTGGCTTCAGTGTCTATTACTTCCAAGTAAAACACTGCACTTTTCTTACAGGGCCCTGTCAATGACATAGATTTAAATAACAATAAAAGAAGGTGGAGGAGGTTAATCAATTGCGGTTTGAAATCAGAATTTTTCATAGGTCACTGTGTGGCGGCCTCATGCTTTCCATTCCGAGAATGGAGTTTGAGGAGCGAAATGAGAGAATGGTCTAGAATAGGTGCCTATTAAAGTAGATATAAGCAATCATTCCACTTGGTCTCCTACCACCTGCCTCGTTGGCAGAAGACTAAAACGCAGAAAGGATTGTGCTGCCTGCCAGGGAGCTGGATTCAACCCCCATGCTGTCTTTAAAGCAAGACATCTGAATTAATGTGGTGAAATCTGTCTGTTTTATGTTCAGGTGCTCACAAGATCAAACAAATATGATACAATAGGAGAATAAATAAAACAGCTTAGTAATATCAGCGGAAACACAATGGGTTGTTGAGAGCAGCGAAAATCAGAAAAGATGTACAGTATGCCTTGTCTACTGCCATAAACTCAAGCAGTAAACAAGTCATTTTCTTTTTACCATGACAAAAGAGGTGAAATGCTAAGCAATAACAGTAAAGCTTCTCATTAAACTTTTCATCAAGTCTTATCTCTATCAGGCAATGGATGAGAAAAATATGGGGGACATCAGCAAAGAATGTCACTTGACATTACTGTGTTGACAGAGGCCTATTGTTTGGAATGTGTACCCAAACCATAAATCACACATTACACTTGGGCTGTCGAGAAAATGATAAAACAGGATTATCCACATTAAATATGGAGTCAGGCTCATCAGAGGAGGATTCATAAAACTGGCAGCCATGCAGGCAATGAGTGATTAATTTAATATTAACATCCAAGTGGTGTTTGGGTTCTGCTACATGGGTCTATGGATGTTAAGCCTGAGATTTGCCTTTTTCCTTTAAATTGGAGCAAATTAATAGTTTTTTGCCCACAATATTTTGACAAAGAAGCCAGGAGCTAGAAAGGGAGAGGCAGTAAAGACAGATTTTTTCCCATGAGGGAGTGATCTCAGTCATCATGCGGCTGCTGTTAGGACTGACACTCGGGGACAAGGAGGACAGAGAGTCGGGGAGGAAAAAAAAAAGTCTCCAAAATTAGTGCTCAGCCGAGCCAGGTTTGGGGGATGTGATGTACATGACCTCCGGGAAGCTGAAAGAACACTGTTTAACACGGCTTCCTTCTCCCTGACTGGCCGCTCTATTACCCACAGTGGCCAGCCTGCGGCTTGCAGTCGACGCTCTGCTTCATCACGTCCGCAGACATTGGCGGCACGAGCTCTGCGGAATACTAATAAGGTTGTGCTCTGCACCTCATTAGGACCTCCAGATTGGAGCCTAGCAGCCCATCTATACTGGCTGTTGGCTTGCTGAGGCACATCTCAAGACCTGGAGCAACACGATGATAGATTTTGCCTACTCATGTTATGATTAACATTTCAGCTGTAAGAATTAACACTGGGACCTCAAGCAGCCATGAGTCCTTGCTATACTACATATACATAATGTAGTTTATGTAATATAAATGTTTATTGCCTAGTCTTACTTGCCGGCATTGAATTATGACTTTATTGTCTTGAGAATTGAATACATGAGCTGTTCCTTAAGGCATGTTTGTCAGGGACTTTTTGGGAATTTAAGAACAAAAAATGCTAATTGCCTATTATTAATAAAGCTTATAAAAGTAATGCATTATTCATTACCTTTCAAGCTGTTACCAATTCATTTTGATTATGCCCTTGAAGTACAGTAAAGTCTCTTGAGTGGCATATATGCTATTATAAGTTTGGATTCTAGCCCACCTTGGTATGAATACTTCCTCAGCCACGTCCTTATTCCTGGTCTCCAAGGTTTTTAGTAGTTTCTAAATGCAGTTTGACAAAGCGTCCAGGATGAATCATCTTACCTTAAGGAAAGAACACTTCCTGACTGTAGTTATCTGGCCATCACTACATGATCACACTAACAAGGCATGGACTTTCTCTGCACAAAGTGTCTTGCAAGACAGTAATGACTGGGGCTTTTCTAACGGCAACATGTGAAGGACAGCCTACTGCCACACATCATATTATCCTGAGCAATAGAAAGGACCCTCTAGCCATGTTTTTGCACTCTGTACAATACTGGATACTGGAATGCTGAGTAGACTGTACACATACACACATACAGACACACACACATGTGTGTACACTCATCATGAAGTACTTGGGTTGCCATGACATGCTCTCAAGTGCTGCTTCCCAGGCAAGGGCTAACAGGAGCAAAGAGAGAGAGATTGAGAAAACACGTCAGAGTGGGGGATGTAGAGAGGCAGCTTTGTAGGGTTTGTTCATGTGAAACCCGGCAGCCAGCTAATGATGAGATTCTTACCCAGAGTGCAATCTCATTAGTCACGTTTTGGGCTCCATGCAACAGATCTGGGTAACAAGAGTGCTAACACATATGACTTCCCTTACATCATAAAACCATATTTAATGCTTCATATAGCACTTTCATTGTTGATTTTTATTCATATTTGAGTAAGCTACTAATTATTTTGACAATTAACCCATCAGTTTTTTTTTTCTCAAAAAAGGGCAAGGTTAAAAAATGGACCTCATTAAACAAGTATTTTTGCATTGAGTCTTCTTAAAGGCTTACTGGTTTTATCTTGTATAATAAAGTGTATCTGTTTTTTTAAAGGCTTTGCATACATTGCTCTAAGTAGGATTAAATTTAGCATAGTTTGCAGCTAATCATGGATTTGTTATTGTTTAAATCAATCTGTGTTGCCACACAAATTTTAAATATGGATTTCCAAATCTGCGATAAACCCATATCTCCCATATTAATACCTTGAACAGGGAAATTCTGACTGTTTGCCATGACTGATTTGCGAGCGTAAGTAAATACAGACAAGAAAAGTGGCCCTATGCACCATCAAAAATGGGCAAAAGGAAGAAAAAAAGAATTTATATTTATAAATAATAATCTACCATTATTAGATCTTGGCTCAGTGTCAAAAGAGGTATAGATAAGCTTAGTCCTGGGAAGACTGCTTGAAAAGTAAATGTGAGTTATTTAAAAAAGCAAACACTGATCTGAGATTGATTTTAAATTCATAAACAAGTAAAAAAATTATTTACTAGTGTTTAACAAAGACACATTAGCTAACAGTAGTCTACATTAATTTTCCCAACTGGGATTCTGCTTGTTTTATGTTTGACAGCAATCACTATGAATAGTGAACACTTAACTCTTAATTCTTTATTCTTGGAGGAGATTATTAACCTGCTAGCATCTGCAGAGCTGGTCATGGTAGACCCTGTTATCACAATTGTGATTTAAGCTGGTGTGTTTAATATGTTTTTATTTATTTCCTTCATACTTGTATTGTACAAGTATTATAGAGCTCTTATGAAAAAAATGAAAAATATGGACAATTCTGTCACACGCAAGTACCACAGTGAAATGTGACATCTGCATTTAACCCATCAAACATGCACATGTGGAGCAGTGAACAGCTATCAATAGCGCCCTGGGAGCAGTGTAGCAGGCCGGTACCTTAATGCCTGTTCAGCTCTCAACACTGTTGTAGGTTTTTCTAATTTTACTTATTGTTTCAGCTTCTGTACCATTAATTTTTTTACTGCAAAAACCAGATGGCTCAATACAAATGCAGTTTGTCCTAGGTAACCTTTGTCTATGCATCCTTGTTATAAATGATTCACATTTTTGTGCTCATTTCTCTGCTATAACGATATTACATAGTGTCTGGCATTTCAAAGCTGCATTTTGATCTGTGGGATGAAAAATAAAAGGCTTAAGGACACAAAACTAAGATACTCCCCAGACAGAGACGGAGAAAGAGAGAGAGAGGAAGCTTAAAATAACTCGTCTGGAGTGTGGGCCGTCTGGACTGGTGACAGGGTCGATTTTAGCGGAGCCACAGGTCAACCAGTCTGTGGGAACTTTTTATTTGCACTGTAGAAGTCTTTGTTGGCAGATAAAGCTTTTGACTTCTAACTCCAAAAAAATGCTGGCTTTCACAAGGCTTTCAAGACACCCAACAGCAAATTAGAAACGTTTCTGATCCTGAACCACAATTGCTTTTTTTTAGCCCAAGCTGGCTAGCTCTGCTCCATCAATAGCAATTGGCAAGTGTATAGATTCTTTATTTTTTTTGTAGCAGTCTGCAGAACGCTGCTCATTGCAGAGGGAACTGTTGTTGCCACTGTGCAGCTGGCACAGTGAACTTCGCTTTACACCTGATGCTGCAGCTGTAAGAAAAAAAAGTGTTGACAAAGGCAGACACCTTGCCAAAGTTAGCTCGAGCTCAATAAGCAATAATCTCTTAACTCCAGCCGGCTTAAACATCCTGCCGGACAGTGCCAATATCCAGCTGCTTTTGAGTTTTATCTTCCCCACTCCGCGCTCCCCCGCCCCAGAGGAGCACGTCAGCCTGGCTTTCTCCAACTTCATCTCACTTCTAGTTTGGGTCCAGCTAATCTGTAATTAATTAGGTGCCTCTGCGGCGGTTGCAGTAATTACAGGTCAGTCCACTGATCCCTGCACACTATCAAAACCGAATCCATCACTGTCCGAGCCTACGCATACTGGCCGCTCAGCGATTTCCCTGCCATGCGCTTCAGTAAACTCAAAACTTTTCCTTCTCTACAAGCATAACTTTTTAATACCATCCCTGGTGCACTAGTTTGTTGAAGGCGTCCTGTAGTGGGGACGAGGGAAAATGATGTGGGAAAAAAATAGAGGCATCCTCCCAAATGTGTAGAACTCGGCTTGCTTCCATCCATTCAGTGCCATAATTTTGACAGTCGATCAGTGGTCAGCAGGCTCGCTGTGAGAAGAGGCTCGACAGTTTCTTGTCCTGTATTTATTGTTGACGATAACTTAAGAGACTTGTTTTTTTTTAACAAAAAATGTGCAAATCTTGTTGTGAGCATCTATGTCTATGTTGGGCAGTAAACGTCAGCACAGAGAAATCACTTTATCAAAGGAGGAGAGTAAATGAAAAACAAAACGTAAAAAAAAGGTAAAAGAGGCAATGCAGGAATGACCTCACTCACCAAAAACAGTGCGCGCTGGCACAGACTCCCGATTCAGCCAGAAGGACACCTGTGAGAGGATGACCGTCATGATGCAGGGCAAATACGTCTGGATCACAAAATAGCCAATTTTCCTTTTCAGATGGAAATATGTTGTCATAACTACATATTCTCCTGTAGGACAGGAAAGAGAAAAAAAAGTGGAGAGAGAGAGAGAGAGAGAGAGAGAGAGAGAGAGGGGGAGAGAGAAAATGAATTATTAATGAGGCTCATGTCATGTCCAGACAACGCAGGCACACTGCTGAAATATTCAGAACTTTATTTATGAAAGTTAATAGGGAGAGAATGGAGAATAAGACACAGCAGAGTCCACAGGGAAGCAGCACAGATGAGCTGGGAGGTTAACTGATTGCTTGTATATCATGGAGCTGACTTGTTACAGACTGAGATTGTTTTAGAGGGATTGCTGGACCACGGTAGATGGTAGAAGGACTTGCTGACTGACAATGGCTCATCCGTCCTCAGCTCTTTTTAAACCTCAGGTGGAACATACTGAGCTGGGGCAACCTCATTAAATCATAATGTTCTGTTTGATAGGTGCATTTGGAATCAGCTGAGTGATGCAGTGCTTGGGAGTATACAGAGCATGATCTATGGTTTTCATTTAGTTATGCTGTGGGTAAATCTAAACAGGCAGACAGCACACAGCACGGAAATAAAGAATCAGTCCCTTGCTTATTAAATATCAATAGCTAAAGATTACATAATTTATGTAAATTCATGCATAAAAAAGAGCAATGAGCAAGACAGATGGCTTGCCTCATCCTCAATAAACTGGGTTTTAGAAATGTCTCAGCTACTCTCGAGATATAACTACATCCCACTCCTTTCAGGTTTGAACATGACCAGAGGTGGCAATCCAGAGTTCTATCAGTGAAAGAACATGTTCTCGCATTCTTTGGCACTGCAAGGAAGGAGACAATTATAGTGGAAAAAACACAGAGAACAAACATGTGCTGTTCCTTCCTAACCAGAAACCAAAGCTCTGCTGACAGCTGCTTCATCCAGAGGTGAGTCGTTTTGAAGCAGCACCATCCCGCCACAGTCAATTTACACAAGGGCTAGAAGCCACACTCTGTTGTACAAAGCACCTGTGATTTGAAATATATTAATATATATGCATATTAAGATATATGCGATTTCGCAATGTTACATGCAAAATAATCAAGCCAGCATACAATAAACAATAAAAATAAAAATAAATAATTTTCTCCACAGTACCGGCCATCTTGAAGTCATTGCTGTCCATTTACATAGATAAGAAAAAGTTATGGTGGCCCTGGTTTTATCGGTTTTCTAATTGAAAACAAGAACACATCCTCTGTACAATTACATTGTGTTTATTTGGCAATTTTAAAGCCTCATTATGTTAAGTATTTCTTTTCTGGGAAACGTTACAGTTGTAAATACCAAACACGCTTTGCCCCACTCTGAGGTACATGTGCATTTGATATGCTTTACTCATTAAGTGTAGTCTGAAGCAAGTGTACAATGGTGAAGGCTTGCAGTTTGTGCTATGCTTATTGGTGCTTATAAGCTTTCAATGAAAGCTACATTAGGGTACATTTGAGAAAAATTTACAAATGTATTATTATTCCCCCCCCCCAAAGATTAGTTTAAACCTTTCACAATTAAAAAATCCAGATATATTTGATAGTATCCTCCTCTGTCACAATGTTAACCAATCTCTTTCTCCAACACTAAGTGACTTCATATTATTCCTGTTATCTTCTGGAACTTCTCATGCAGGAAATGTAGGAAAAACAACCGAAGGAAGAATAATGTGTGTCTGTAAGAGAAGGGTTTTTGAGGCCTCTGCTGCAATCAGACTTTAACATCAACTGATTCACTGATCAGCCATGTTGGCAACAAAAATTGACTGTTATTTTTTCCAGTTCAAATTACCCCAAGGCCTGGTTTCAATCAGAAGTGTGGTAGATCCCACCTCCACTTCAGTCCATATCCAAGGGTTCTTATCTGTACTGTAGTGGAGAGAATTTCCATATAAGCGAGTCAGAAAGTTGGTGGAGTTTTCGCCTTGTGCTTTAAAAATTAATGCAGGACTCAATTTTAAGTCTGAGAGTGTGCTCTTAGATAAAATGCCAGTGGGTAACTGCTGCTTTTGAGAGTTGGAGAGGACATTTTCAACACAGTCCTTTGCTTAACCCTTAAATGAATGTTTCTATCACATATATTGGCATATACCTACCAGAAAGGTGCAATTTGTTTACAATGTTTTCATGCACAATTTATCCCCTTGGCCGCTTTAACCCATCACATTAATAGAAAGGGGCCACCATAAAACCACTATGGACTAGATATTGTTTAGGCGTGGACCATTCTCAGTACAGAACTGACAGTGACCTTGTGGAACTGGAGTAATTAAACACATCAGTGTCAGGGTTGGGTTAAGAAAAGTCTACCAAACAGAAGCATCCAGCAATTAATGGATCTTTGGTCAGAAACTAAGGGCTAGAGTACAAGGGTCAGACTTTGCAACCTGCAGCACTGTAGCTTTTTTGCCTCATTAAACATCCCAAATTAATCAACTTACTAGTTAGGCTAATTAAAAGAAAAGATGGAGAGTTAGATGAGTGAAAACTCTCACCTCACCAGTGCTGTGGCTGGGAAGGAGCATTGTTTGATATGCCTAGGCTAGAAGATTAACAGAACTAAAGAGGTTGTACACCTTAACCAGAGTAAGTGTATCATAAAGTAGCCAGCAACTCTGTTTTTACTGTACATTAGAACCAGTAACAGGATTTGCACCAAATAAAATCACACTGAAAATACCTCCATACCATCACAGATGTTGGCTGTTGCACATTTTTCTGATTACTGTCTGGATGGTTTATTTCATCTTTGGCACAGAAAACTCAACATAATTTTTTCCTAAAAACAAACTGAAACATGGCATTTCTACATATGATGCATTGAGTAATAGAGTTTTAGGTTGGATTTCTGGATACAGTGTTGAACTGTGCTAAGTGACAACAGTTTTTCCAAATGACTTACGAGCCTATGAGGCTATATTTATCACAGTAGCATGATGGTTTCTCATGCAGTGGTGTCTAGGAGCTCGAAGATCATGGGCATTCCCCAGCTTTTTTTAACCTTGGCCTATCAAATTTCCATCTCTTTCCATGAGTCTGATGTTTTTTATGCATCAAAAATGTAAAAATGACTATAAAATATAAATTGTCACATTTATCTGTAAACACTGTATCAAAGGGGATGAAATGTCTGCTTGCTCAAAAATGTTGAAAAACAAGATCTACCAATTCCATTGGATGTACTTATTATACATATACCTATCTGAAACAGTAAAGCCAAGAATTTGCCAAACGCTCATCCAAATGGTTATACTATAAGAAAAGCTGTGGAAAATTGTTTTATGTTTTCTTCTCT
Source organism: Arnoldichthys spilopterus (assembly GCA_037974385.1). NCBI lineage: Eukaryota > Metazoa > Chordata > Actinopteri > Characiformes > Lepidarchidae > Arnoldichthys > Arnoldichthys spilopterus. Next base: position 971,055 of record JBBPDA010000025.1, on the reverse strand, counting down.
TTTTAATTTTTCACACATCTACACTGTTGAGCAAGAGGCCAAGAGGTGGTCACCATGGGACCATCATCTGACAAAGACAATGTTCCTGCACAAAAGTGTGTGCACACACGCAATCAACAAGCTCTTCCCTCAGCGCTAGGGCCGCAGTGGCCCCAATAACTGCAGCAGAAAGCAATCGATGAGCTCGGTGCTTGCAAAGCAGGCCAGATAAATTACTTTACAAACAGACACAAATGGAATTTGTAAGCGTATGCCAGGCCTGTGTAGACAGAAAGAAATAAGAAAAAGGAGGGGAGGGAAAATTAATTTATCCAACTTGTCTGACTGCTCATGAAGGAAAAAAGTGGTGTTTTGTAACAGAAGATTCAAATAGGGCTGCAGAAGTCTGTGCAGGTCCTTTGGATCGATATGGGTTAATAGATATGCTTATAGGTCAAGTTCTATGTTGAAGTGAGGTGAATCAGCCTTCAGCTGGTGACAAATGACTGTAAAATTCATGAAGCTTAAGGTATGTGTTGCATAAAGTTTTTAGAGTACTGTTCTGGGTACCAGCTCAGACTGACAGGCAGATTTATTAACATGTTTTACAAATCCAAACTCAGTCACAATCAGTTAATAAAGCCTGAGAAAAGATGAGGTATTTAAAAAATAAGAGACATCATAAGACTTTGGAACATTCTTTCCAATTTTCTTTAAAAAATAAACCATAGTGAAGGTGTCACATATTTGTAGCTGATGCTGCAGAGGAAAATGCTGCTTCTTTGTTGTTGTTTTTTTGCTGCTGCTATTACTGATGCTGTAATAACTAGACGACTTGCTATTTCTGTACATTTGTATATGAAAATAAAAATACGGCCCACTGGCAAAATTAGTTCCATCAGTCGTAATAAGCACAACTAGGCCATGACTGCACTGCAGAGAGTGTAAATTGCTCTTTTGGACATAAGTAAGGCCACTTTTTAGCACTCTAATCCAGATTAAGCTGAACCTGCTGCAGAAGAATACCTGTGCTGGAGCTGATGGTTTCTTTGCCTATGACATGGCCCAGCAGGTCATACTGGTTGAGACGAGAGCCATCCGGAGCCACTGATACTGACTTCTCATCGTCCGCTGTCCAGATGTAAACCACCTCGTTATTTGTATAGGCATCTGAGAGAGAGAGAGTTAGAGAGAGGGAGAGGGACAGGGAGGGAGGAAGGGAGGGGGATGGAGGGAGGGAGGGAGGGAGAAGGAGAGGGAGGGAGGGAGGGGGAGGGGGGGAGAGGGAGAGGGAGGGAGGGAGGGAGGAAGGGAGGGGGAGGGAGAGAGAGAGAGAGAGAGAGAGAGAGAGGGGTATTTTTGTAGCCAAGGAAAAATGAAACAACATACGGAAAAAGCACAAAAAGAAACATACAAGTGTTTTGCTTTTTGTCTCAAGGTTTTTCACATGTCCACTACTGTTTTTTTTTGTCATTCACAAACCTAGCTATGTAAACAAAAATGATGCAAGCTGTGCAAATGAGGTGAAAAAATTTTTCTATTCTATTAGAATACCTATGTAAAAACTACATTTCAGCACATACATACATACATACATACATACAGTGGGTACGGAAAGTATTCAGACCCCCTTCAATTTTTCACTCTTTTTCATATTGCAGCCATTTGCTAA
>JBBPDA010000025.1:932812-960521 GCA_037974385.1 Arnoldichthys spilopterus | reverse complement strand
GCATGACACTTGGCATGCTGGCATGTCTTAGATAGTAGAAAAGCATTTATTTATTCTGAGCAGCTGCAGGTTTGATAATTGTGATTAGGAAATGTGATTTAAATGGCCTGGTTGTTCAGCTGAGAGTGTACAAACATCATTATAGCAAAGCCCTGGGCCCTCATTAGACACTCTGAGAAGGGGAGTGGCAGGAGATTGCTGGACATGAAAATAGTCCAGCAAAGATAGTTGTTTTTTTTTTTGGAAACCTTAGGAAACTCCTTAAAATACTGCTTGTAAACCTAAAATCCAAAAGACTGCAATTTGTGCAGACCAGCTGTCCTTAACAAAAGGGAAGGAGCAGGGAGGGCCATGCCAAACCACTGGATTGTAAGAGCTCTGTATTTGGTTAGTAGCTTTGCCCTCTGCCAACATTGGCTGCATTTCTATTAAAATGTCTTTGCTACAATATTGCAGCTCTGGCATGCCATGAAGTCCCGCTCTGTCAAACAGCCCTTTAAACATCCATTAAATGCCCTGTATCTCCAGGGATTCTGTACAGGAGCAATGGAAATTGGTATGTTAAAGACTGCTGTCTCAGTCAAAACCAAGGACTGTTGGCAGAGAAGCTGAGACAATAAGCAATTCAGCACTATATTTTATAGAGAACAGTGTGAAAAGAGAGTCCGGATTTATTAAAAAAAAACACTCTGATCTGTATGTCAGATGCACATCGCACATGACTGGCACTCTGCCAAAACTTTATTGACTAGTCATTTAACAGACATAAACTGAAATCCATGTTTTAGCAGTGTAGAGTTAAGCTTACATATTGAACTGTGGTTTTTAAGTCTCACTGAGTACCTTTGTGCCCTTTTGTAAATTCTAATCACTGTTAGGTGTGTCAGTCCCATGGGATTCTGATTGAGGTTAAATGTCCTAGAGTCATGGTATTCCAAAGAGACTGCATTTCAGTATACACATGGTATAAAAGATGAATGAAGAAGCAAACATAAAACATTGAGAAGAGCAGTGTGAAGGTGTGAACAGCTGGACTTGTCAAGCAAAAGAAAGTTTTTGTTACAGTAATTAGCAAACTACATGACTGATACATGGGAATGTAAATAGTAAAAATTTCTACAAACATGTCCCAACTATAAAGCACATGCTATGTGAAATCAGCTAATGTGCTGAAAGATGCTGTAGCTAAATGGAACTGCTAGTACAAATAGAATTATTACTGCCACACTTTCAGTTGGATTTTCACCTCACACAGGCAAAAACTTTGTTAAAAAAAACTTCTAAAATCATTTGAATTATTTTCTTTTTGAAAGTACTTCTTTTTTGTGTTTTGCACAGCTTGCCTTCATTATAATAATAGTAATAATAATTATAATAATAATATTAATACTAATATTATTATTAGTAGTAGTAGTAGTATTAGTATTATTAATAATAATAATTTTACACATCTTGCATAAGAATTTATTTATTTTTTTAATCTGATGCTTTAAGTTGTTTTTTCCAAGGTAAACCAAATCCTAGCTCAGAAACCAATTTTAAACCATTTTTTGGTAAAGCTGTTTCACCAAAAGACAAAGTCTTGGGACTACAGAGTTGTATTACACAATTACAATTACCACAATTACTCAGAGTCACATAATACTGGATGTTTTAAGGGCATGCACTAGATCTTAATTAATAATAACATTTCTATTTTAATCAGAAACTAGAAAATAAATGAAGCAGATGTCAAATCTGTGGAGGGTCACTAATAGCTGAATAAACCAAGTGGGACATGCATTAAAAGCAAACAGCATGCCCTCTGTTAGACGCTGTATTCTACAAAAAAAAGAAGAAAGCTCACCTTTATACCTTGATGTGCAACAATTATTCAATGATGGAAATAAACAGAGTCGTTTAACCACACATGCTAATTTTGCAAACAAGGCATGGAAGCAAGTAGTCACCAAATAGCATGATGTCCTATGATTCCTGCTAATCTATGACTATTCACTTTCATTCACTATGAGCTTCTAAAATGAATTGTAGATCCTTCCTGCAGCCCTTCTGCATTCTCAGTGCTTTTCCCCTGGCTGCTTCCCCTCCTTTCCCTCAGCAGCTAAAGCTGTCCTCTTGGTGAAAGAAGGTTAGACATCAGTTAGTATTGGCTTTGCAATGGCACTTAGCCAATAAACTCCAAAGCGAGCGCCTGTTATAGTTCTGTGTGCGCAATTAAATCCTAACCTGTGCAGCCTACTATTGAGTGCTGGGCCAGGGCCAGCTTGAGGGGAGACTGGGCCGGCGAAGGAGAGCCAGGTTCCTCTAAGTGCCCCCACTGCCAACTAATCCCAGACTAACAAACGACCGCGGCTGGCTGCCCAGGCAGGAAGTGAATGTCGCCAAGAGGTCAATGGGAACTTAACACCGCCAAAGGGAGAAAGGGCCATCTTCTTCTGTTTTGCTCTGTGCCAAGTCATAAAACAGAATATGCCTCACACAATTTTCCTTGGATTTGTCAGCCGAACTTGTGCTGCATATCCATATTAGGCCAATTTTTATTATGCTCATTGATAAAGCAGAGTTCTGTCCCCTGTTCATAATTGAAGACATATTTGGATATAATAAAAGGAACAAGCTATTTGTATGATGCAATTACACCAAGAATATTAGAAATACTCAGCCGTGGCCTGAAAGTGGTAAGCATTTATTTTCATTTTGAATTATTTAAGCAGAGACCAAGCAATCTGTCTTTTAAAACGCACCGCTGGTGAACTCTTCGTCAGTATTGCTCTAATTTACTCAGCATCAAAAGCCCTTTTAAGCTTGATCCAGCACCAAATATGATTGCTGAGCGTGTCCAGACACTTCAGACGTGCCCTTAATTTGATAAGCTGGGGAGAGCCTTCCCCTTATAAGTTCATTTGACTTGTTCTCTGCTTGTTACTGTCCATTTGTCTCTTAAATGGAAGCTGCTTGACGCTGGAGAAGGATGACGGTGTTCCTATTTCTTGGCAGAGAGCCCCACTCCTCATTAATTTTCTTTTGTAACCACCAAATAGCCTATCTCACTGTAACTACCGTAAAAAGATTGATTTTTTTCAATATTTATATTTTATATTTTACATATTTCTATATGCTATATTTTTATTCAACTTTTAAAAAATTTGCCAGCTAGAAGTACAAACTATGCTACGTTGCATACTAGCACATTTTAGCTAAATTTCCACAATTTGCAGAAACAGTTGAGTGCCTTTTTGTAAAACGGCAGCCGTACGTGACCAATGTGGCATGCAGCAACATAAATATTGTCATAGTTATAGAAAATTAATTTAAGAGGAAAAAAAGAAGATCCAAAAACTCAGTGCCTCTGTATTTCTCATGATTTACTGGGATTGATTTGTTCTTTCTGAGCTGTCAGAAATGTGGGTGGGTCTGAATTCAAAATGAGAGACCCTAGACACCACCCCACTCCCCCCCAACTACAACACACACACCCCATCCTGCACTTCCTGCAGTACAAGTACACCTGTGTGATGAGATAAACCATGCTGTCTAAGAAAGGGCTGGAAGAAAGAGCGAGAAAGGGATAGAGAGAGGGTCAGAAAGATTTAATGTGAAGAAATGTTGTTTTTTGTTTCTCTGTTTTCGTATAATGCTCCCTGTTTGGGTAAAGGCAGTGACTTTAAGTGCTCTAGCCTCCTCAGCCAATGACTAGCCATGCACAGCAAATCAAGGCAAAGTAATGGTTGATGACATGTGGGAGGTCTGCAACTTATCAGCCAGGAGACTCTGGACTTTGCTTTGAAGAGATTGCACTATGCTGTCTGTTTCAGAGAACAAAACCACAATCAGTGTCTCGCTAATTCTGCTTTTTGTGTCTGTGTCCTGGCATATTGATTTTTCTCTCCTCACAGCAGAAGTATTTATAGTTAGACCTGTTTCAGAAGAAAAACATTGCAAAGCTGCGATAATTAGGACTGTACAATGAGGCATTTACATTTGGATGAGATTTTGTAAATATGTTATGTTATGTGTTATTTTATGTTAAAGATGTTATTATAACATTTTTGAATTTTAGACTAAGGACATATTGCAAAGTTCACATCTCATTTGAGGGCAAGGAACTCTATGAGGAGAAATTACTATATCCAATTTTCGAATGAGTTTAACATTTTAAAATCTCATCTATTTAATTCTCATTCACCATGCATGGCTGTGTTTTATAATCACTGAAGCTGGAGTGTCGCTTAGGGGTAAAACGGCAGTGCATATCTCATGTTTCAATTAACAACTTGTGTATGGAATGATGAGATTAAAGTGTACTGTTGGCATTCCAGTTTTTCTCAATCCAAACAAACACACACCATCCCTCTGGGATATACTGTCATACGTCTCAATATATGGGATTTCCATTTTTTAATAGAACTAGCATGCTAAAACTGCTGCCATGTTGTATGGCACAAGTCAAATTTATGTTTATAAATATATGCCTCAATCCTAGGCATGCTCTGAAAGATAAGGAAGATAAGCAACCGAAATGCCTCTACATTCGGCACATGAATGTCAGTCTTATGAAAGACAGCATGTTATCAGGAGAAACTGGCCTTTAAAGTAAAAACATAGTCTTTTGCTCTGTCACACTCTTCTAAACCATCAGTTTATATAGTAATAACCATGCAGATTCCTCATGGTGTCAATTCAGTGCTTTACTGTCCATCTGACTTAGGTAGACCTCCATCAACTGCTAAACAACCATTAGCACAATTTTGGTCTAGATTGAGCCTGTCAGGACAGATTATAACAGCACCCACAATTTCTCCAGTGTCTGTCAGCTCAGTTTAAAAATTGTGGGATTAGTTGCTACTGTTATATGCTTTAATACACAGAAGCAGGCTTGGGATACCTGGCTTTGGCCCTGTTGTCTGCTTGATGACACGGTCCTTTTCACCTTGGCTAGACCGGAAAACAGTAACCAAGGACATTTTTTTTCTTGACAAAAACAAAAAAGGCAATACACTAGGGCTGCACAATATATCAAAATATCTGTCTCTGTAATACTGCTATCGAGGAAGGCTGCAATATGCAAATGAGCCTTTAACCAATCACAAAACTTCTTGTGAAGAGGCGGGGCTAAACTGTGGAAGGCTTAATAAGAGATATATGTACAAAAGATGTCACAAAAAATGTCGGTTTTGTGACCTGTGTTATGAAAACAGGCTGTTTTTAAAGTTATTTTCCATGTGTGGACTGTGTAGATGGTGGAGTGAAAGCAAATATTGACACTATAATAACAATAACATGCTTTAATTAGAGAAACGTGATATGGACCCTATAAGCTATTGAAAAACATCTCAATAGGTAGCAGTATGATTGCAGTACTGATATTTTGTCCATATTGTGCAGTCCTACAATAAAGTCAAAGTTCATCCACTGAGAGGATACAATGTACAGCAGAGGGCCAATCCATCTTTGGCATGAGTCCCATTTACTGCTGCCCAACTGTAGACAAACTGCTCTTTAATTCATGAAAACATGCTGTAGACCATGTAAAAAGGTGGCTGAAAATGCCTTGCACTCATAACAAGGCTGGCTGTACCCACAAAGAGCCGGTCTCGGTCAGACACTCGACTGTAAGGAAAGTAAACCGAGATCAATTATTTAGCCTCTTGCGCTCTTTGTCTCGCACAACACTATTACACAAAGACATAAATGGAGCTCCAAAATACGCAATGAGAAGGATAAGAGTTGACTTAAGAGGCAGCAGGAACAAAGAATTGTTTTAGTCTGTAGCATTAGCACCTTTTTATTTTTAGAACAGAACAAGGCTGGGTCATGCCACCTTTTTCAGCTGTTGCTATGATGTTATGACAGAATGTACTTAGAAAGTTGTGTTAGTGCCTCAGAGTTCTGAAATATTACATAGTGTGAGTGAGTGATCATTAGTCATTGTGAACACATCATAGCATAGCAGAGCACACAGTGCACGAAAATGCAACCTCTGCATTTGACCCATCCATGTAGGGGCAGTGGGCAGCTAATGTAGGTGGCACTTGGGGAGCTGTGGTTTGGGATGGTACCTTTTTCACTGGTACCTCAGTGGGACTTAATCACAAGAGCAACTCCCTAACCATTACAACACCACTGCCCCAAATAAGGAACACTTCATGATTTTGTGTGGTCATGGTGTGAAGAGTGTTTTCTTCTTGCCAAAGCTATGCTAGTAAGTGTCAGACATTTAGTATTAGGAGTCTGGGATGGTGCAGAAACCCTCAGGCATCTGATTTTCAAAGATTACATCAACTATTTGCAGGTTTGCAGAAGCCCACCACTTTTTACCTGCCTGAAGGTACAAAACAGACAACCCAGTCCATATGTCTCATTTTACCATAACAGCAAATCAAACAGGCTCTGTAAAACTCCAGTACATTACGTGCAAGGAGCTCGCACATGCATCATCGGCTTAAACAATACAATCATGTCAGAGCACATAACCGTCCTCGATCATCAACCTCCCCCGCCTATGGTACGCACAAGCTCGCAATGTTGCCCCGACATGCTATCTTTGCTGGTGAGAAAAGGGAAGAGTGACAAGCTTTCATTAAAGTGTCCAAATTCAAAATGTTATTCTTAGCCTTAGGGAGTAGCGTAGCCATGTCAGCTCATAAGGCTGGAAGTGAACAGGGTTCCATCACCCAAACGGTATTGCACCTAATATTCCCAAATACGCAATTACAAAAGAACTATGCCAAGTGCTGCCTTCATTACCAGCCAAGTCCCTGTGGACAAATACTATTATAAAACAGAGAGCTCCGATTTTATTTGCAGTTTTGATTAAGGCCTATAAATCATGTAGCACAAGCATGAGATGGCAGAAAGGGAGATACGTAAATACTTTAGTTTTTTTTTTTTTTTTGCAAGACTTTGCATTTGGAAAAAAAAATCACTTAAAACTAAGTGTTAAGTGTTATGATTCATTGCTTAAGCATTGCTGCATCTTCTCAATCACCTAACACAATCCTCTTCCTTTTAACTTCCTTCTTCCTTTTTAGAGGTTCTGATTATGAGTGGGGTATGTCAGTAATGCACATGTGATATTCATGCACATGTTTAATGCATATAGTAAGCCCTACATTACCATTAGGCATAAAAAGCAGCAGGCTCAGCACCTACACATCCTCTGAACTACTTCTAGGTGTTTTAGTTTTTTTTAGTCTTCCGGCATTTCTGGGGACTTTTTCAAGCAGCCAGTGGCTCTTTCAATGCTTTTTTTTTTTTTTGTTCATCAACATGGACTCTGCTAGTACAGACATGTTTAATTCACATGAGAGCTATGCTTTTCTAAAATCCAAACATTTAAAGGTACAAGCGGTGATATGTAATTTTTCTACCCTTATTGCTTGAAGGTCACTTATGAAATCCAGGATAAAATGAAATTTTCTCTGGAGGTGAATCCCTCCTTCACTCAGGGGTCCAGACTGCCCTTTCTGATATCCATGTATGGGCATCCCAGAGGCTATGTTAAAATGGCTGGCGGACTTGGCCTGCTCTGTCTCTGGCAGCTGGACACATTGCTCTGGACAGCTCCGGGCCAAGCCAGTCACAATTCAATTCCCCAATTCATTCATCAAGCACTTGGGGTCAGCACACAGGCTCGGCCAGGGGCTTCCCACTCCTCCTGAGTCCTACTTAACCTCCATCGTTAAAAAAGCATTACTCTCAAACTTGACCAGGCTCTGCCAGGAATTCCTGGCACTTTTTGTACACTTTTTAACTTGGGTTACAGAACTGGGACGAGATATTTCTGTGGTCTGACACTCATTTGTCCACCTGAGGTATCAAGATGGTTGAATGTAGAGCAAAAATAGAGCCAAGAAAAAGAGTCATAAAAAAAGGTTTTTATGATTGTGGTTAGTTAAAGGAGAAGCCCTTTAAGATTTATTAGGCTGTGTGCGGTGGGCAGTTCATCAGGCATATTACATAATATACACTATACAGCAATGCATTGCAATAATTCTTGTAAGCTTTGACTAATTTTACAGGACACTAATAAAAAACTTTTGAATCCAGTGAGAAATTGAATTAAAATTATATTGAGAGTCACTGAATAATGCTAAAAAATGTTCTGCTACCACGCAAGATGTACTTGTGCCGTGTATGTGCCGATTGTTTGTGTCCCTTGTGCTTTTGTTCATGTGCTTTTTGCCCTAGCCCTGCCTCCTTGTTAGTATGTTCAGCTGTCTGCGACCACTCCCATTCCCAGGTGTTTGTATAATTGTCCAGTGTATAAATATCACATATATTGTGCTGTTTTCTGTGTTACAGTTGTGTTTACCTGAGTTCTGTTAATTTACTGTTTTTTCAGCGCTTTGGTTTCCTTCTTTTGTTTTCATTTAATAAAGTTTAAACTTACTCATACAACCTGCTCATATATATCCATTTAATGATAGAGAACTTTTAAAGGTATAAAATATATGCCATTTGAAATTAATAACACATTAAATATCTAGGTACTCTGAGCTATGCGCTACATTCTTTTCATTACAAAATGGGATTTTTTTACACATGATGTTAATAAATTTGACAGACTGCTGAACAGAATGCAAATCTTACCTCATTGTGTACAATAGGGTCCCATTATCCACCAGTCGCAGGAGTTTATTGGGTGTAGTCATGTTGTGCGCCACTGACTTCTTGCCATTATGGAAGAAGGTATCTGGAGTCCAGATCTTGCTGGCCAGGAGGTTGTTTAGGGGAAGAACTTGCATGGGCCCGTCAAACTTCAGCCTCTCATCCCTCCAGCTCTGCCTGAAGAATACATCAATTGTGTACTCCTGGAGAAAGGATAAAGAATGAGTGAGATCTTCTTTGTTAGCCTGTTAAAGAAAAACATAACTTCATCTCGAAGTTCTCTCTACTTGTCTGATCTAATGCTCTCTAAGTGAGACTGCCTGCAGCAGCATGAGAAATTCATGTCCAATCTTAGCACGCGAGTCAGGAGCAAGGTGCACTCTCATGCGCTGCTTTATCCTTGCACCAAACCCATTCTCCAGAAGGGCCAGCCTTGATTGGTTGAGATGCCTTCTCGCCCTTCCACTTCAATAATTCATTGTGCCTTTCTACTTTAAGCGAGAAGCAATCTAGTTGGTGTGGGATCCTTAAGGCACTCTTCTGAAGTTTATAGTTGTATGATTGCGTTTACTCAGATGTCGCTGGGGGCATAAAACAAATCATTTGTTCCCTCCTCAAGAATTATCTCTTTGACCATATAGCCTATGTAGAAAGAGGGACATTGTCCTTGATAACCTTTATTCAGTGGGGAGGAGGGCTCTTCTGGCAATCGGTGCATACTTTCTGATTTTAAACTTTGTGCTTTAGAGGTTTATATGGTTCTTTACTGCTTTTAGAATCTGATTAGGAACAAACATCCAGAAAAATCCCATCAGCTTAATTACCACATTTATTTCTTTTTCACGCTGTTAGAAAGGTCTGTTAGTACATTTGCAAAAATCCTGGACATAGTGTGAGGGCTTATTAATGTTAACATCTATGAATTTGCATTACAGTATATGTTCAGAGCTGCATTAAGCCAGGAGAAGACTATGGACTGGAGCTTTCACTGTGTGAGGCAGCAAACTAAAACTCTAGGCATTTTCCTTCCCTCCCCCAGTGTACCAGTTGAGTGTTATGAGGCTTTTGTCACGCTTCAAAAGGTTCAATTTGCTAGAAAGATACTTGGGAAGCAACAGAAGGAAATCTGTGTTGCCCAGTCAGTCAGAAATGCCAAGAAGTTCTGGTGTAGTGGCAGAAAACAAGCAATAAGAAAAATAGCAAATTCATTACAAATGACATTCAGTCTTTTATGACAAAATGAGGCTGAGGAGAAACAAATATTAGAAATAGTGAAAATCATACAGTAGCATTTATTTTTTTCAAATGAAAATGGGTTTTTGGGCATTCTCTTTGGCTGAATGCAATGCATATTTCAGACCTTCAGAACTTGTAGCTGAAGTTGACTTATACTGTATTAAAAGTCCACAATCCTTTATTGCTGGATGCATGAGAATTGATGAAGAAAGCATCAATGCCAAATGTTAACAATATCAAATATGTTACAATATCAGAAGCTAAATGCAGTTTTAAACCCTGCACAACTGTAGGCAGTGAATATACATGCAAATTGTAGATCAATTTCATGTTTTCAAATGCTTACAGAAATCTGGAATTTTTGCAATGCACAGTGATTGATAAGCCATCCATCCTTTACAAAGGGACTGTTTCCTGTCTTGCTCTTTTTGTGCATTCTGTTGACAACAGGCACAAACAAAACCGGGAGCCCACATTGATGTAGTCTCATTTTTAGCTGTAAATGGATTTCTTTCATTGTGCCACTAAAACACAGATTACATACTGTACATTCCATTGTTCTGCTTTGGGTTAAAGGGTCTCCTGGCCTATAGTGAAGCTTAACACAGCAAATACTGCCACAGACAAGCCACTTTACCCTAGGGAGTGTCTTTGATCTTTGTCTAAAGGCACCAGAAGGACAAGGGCAAGTGGTGCTCATGATAGTTTGGCCAATTGCAATCCTTTGTTCCAAAACCACATAAGGACAATATTTGGAATGTTAATTGGAAAAAGAGATTTTTGGAAAAGTAAATATAAAATTTTAAACAAACTTTTAAATGACCTAATGCAATACAAACAAGCAAAACATCTGAACATTTCTATGGTGATGGTGAGAAGGGCCAGTTCAAGTTCAGTTCAAGGCCAAGAGATCCATAAAACATTGTAACTGGTGGTCAATTAATATATATATATATATATATATATATATATATATATTTCATGCATAGTATAGTTGCTGATGACTAAAATTGACAACATGCTTGGAATCACTGAAAAAGTGCTTAGGAACATGCTGGGTGTAGAACAGAATGTAACTTCTTTTTCCACAATGCAAACACATTTCTTCATCCCAGCATAATTTGCATGCACTAATGTAAGCAGCAGTCCCCAACACATTTGCAAAAACGCACATCTTTGATTTGTTTTAACTGTACAGCTCTCATGAAGAAAGTCTACCAGGCCTTGTGGGATTTGAAGTTTATGCTTTGCGTTAAGTCCATACTGTTTTTTTATTTAAACCAAAAACAACTGGACAAGACTGGATTCTGTGTAATCCCAACACTTGAGCAAGTAAGTATAAAAATTCCTCTATACTTTTCCCATTAGTAACAAGCTGAATATGGATAAGTGCTGTGCTCATCATCACTATAAAATTCTACTGTCTATTCCATCATCCTTCTTTATGTGGTAATTAATATTCACAGCTTTGTGCGGCTTTGCTCAATGCTAACCCCATGCAAAAGCAAACACAGTGCAAAGCAGCACTCAAGTCCTCAGAGCTAGCCAGTACATCCACAAACAAGCCATGGTAGAACACTACAGAAAGCACTACTTTCCTCCTTTCTATAAGATATCTCTCTCTCTGCCTAAATCTCTTTAGTATTTCCTCATGTTCAAAGGCTCAAAAACCTAGAGAATGTAAACATATGGGAGAAAGCTACTGTGAAACACACAGTCTTTGTTCTAATGTGAATTTTCCAGTCATTTCTCTGCTAATTGTAAAATTTTAAAGCCTGGTGTTCCAGGGGGCTTTCCCTCCCCACCAGTTTAATTGCATTTCTCTTCTTACTGTTCCATCTATTCCCACATCCCACCACTTTTAAGAATGTAGTTGATCCCTTTTAAGTCATTCGTCTTTGTTAATTATAGCTCATGGAAAGTGTTAATTATGAAGAGGATAGCTCAGTAGAAATACCAAAGGACTGCTGGGGAATAAGAAGTATGAGAATAAGTGCAGCAGCAGACAGAGGCAATGTTTGTCATAACCTGTGAAACTTTCATTTTCACTGAGTGCAGTGATCGTGAAGTTCAGTCTGATATTTAAAAGCTTAAAAATTACTACGTTCAGCCCAATATTCTGACTTTGACCAACATATTATCTTTAAACTTATTTTCTGTGCCCCAATCACATCTATCTGCAGACAAATGCTTCCATCAGAACATCAATTTCAGAATAAACAGATAAGAAACAGTGGTTTGGAGCCACTGGCTGGACAGAGCACACGAGCACACGAGCTATGGCTCATTAAACGAGAGCCGGCAAATGAGCGCGGACACCAAAGTGGGATTCATTTAAAGATCAAACTAATGCACAAAAGCCTGCCGGATGCATACGTGACTGAGCGGAGCAGGCCGTGCATGCGCACAGCTGCCGCATCTCAGACAGAGGCGGCAAAAGGCTCTTTGAAGATGGCCCCTTCCATGCCCCTGGAGATATAACTGCTGTACTTATTATCACTTCATCACTATAACTATAACTAACTGCTCAACTCAGGTCTGGTCATTTTGGCTGGTAAAGTGCACCGAACTAGACCTAGTGGCACAAAGTCTGGTGCCAAAAAGCATATTTCAAGCATGTTTCAAGCAAATTTCTCCATAGACTTCCATTCAAAATTCCCATTTTTTCACAAATAATGTTTCTCTGTGTTTTTTTAGCTTTTCTTTTCCCACTGACATAAAACATGAACAAAGCAGTTAATTTCTATCTTTACTCTTGTACATAATATCAGTAGTCACACACAGATCAACAGTTGTCACAACCACAGTCATTTGCTGTTAACATGTTAATTCCCTTTATCTGTAGCATGACAAGTCACATGATATCTACAACAACTTTTGGCACTAGAAGAAAGTCCCTATCAAGGGAGGACCCAGCATGTGCACTTCCAAGTGTTCATGTGCAACTAAGCAAATCTCTTTAAAATGAATAGGTGCTAATGCTAATGACCCTCTCCAGGTCGTGCAAAGCCTGATTCCATCATCCCTCTTGCTGTGTTAATTATCACACACAGCTTTTTGCCGCTTTGCTCAAAGCGAACCACATGTGAAAAGGAAAGCGCAAACTATAGCTTAAGTGTGAAGAATGGCGCAAGAGTGCTTGGGGCTTTCCCCTCTCTCTGCCCTCATGGAGTGCTGGGCTTTGACCTAATTCCACAAGAGCGTGCGACATGGGCACAGAAGAAGGGTTGACTATGGCGTATTATGCCAGCTCCAAGTTTCACTTCATCTTTCCGCATCTGAAGACAGTATGGGAAGAAAAACCATGGCATCACAACTGAGGGGCAAATGGCAGTTGTTCCCAATCCTGGTTCTGCAGTATCCCCTGCATTTTTGAGTGTTTCCCTTGAAATGAACAAAACCTTCTTGAGTTAAGGGGGTATTCAAGCAGAGCATTTAAAAAAAGGAGGGCCAGAAGGACCACGTTTGGAAACTCCTGGTATGATATTCTTGAGCAAATGATATAGGGTGAAGTCAGGGGATTTGTCTACCCCTGGGTGAAAGGGGGTCGATAACACTAAGCCACATCAAGTCGAGTTGAGGGCTAAGCGAGAATGGGGTTTTAGCTCATGCCTCTGTCAAAGCCTGCTGTGCTAAGAGGTAAATGTGGTCACTTGAGCTCATCTTTAAAGGGGTGTAAGGCAAAAAGTCACTCTACTTCCTAAAATAAGTGTACACAGAGGAGTTCCAGAAAGATTTTAAAGACTCAATCAATGTCAGACTTCTTGTATGTCAGGGCTTGATTTTAATGTTTAATTCCATGCGAGAATTTGCACAAATGCTCAGAGCTTCCACCCAAATGGCTTCTGCCGTCAAAGGACGAAGACCAGATTTTCTCTGCTATGCAGATGAATGTCTAAACATAGTCGAGGAGCACATGACAATAAATTATACAGCATGCTTGATGTGGTGGAGAATACAATGCAATCCATGAATGCATGTTTTTCCCTACTTCATGTATCACAGAGGTCTCTGGTTTTAATTGAATCTACTAGGAATTAGAGCATCCTAGAATCTTCCACTAACAAATAAATAATGGATTCCCTCAGGTGTTGATGTGGTCTGCTGTAACCGAAGTCTAGCCCACTGTAGCATTACAAAATTCATTTAAAAGAAGCACCATCATTCTATCATTCCATTTGCTCAGTCAAGGCTTCTGATTAATGTGCCATGTATGGGTTTTTTCAGAGGAATCATAAATGCAGTTAAATCCTAACTAACTGACCAAGCGGCTGATTTTTTTTATCTTTTGTGTTGTGACAGATCAAAAATGCAGCATGGCACATCTGAGCAAAAAGACTGCGTCAGTTAAGCGTGGTCACTTTGGTTTCGTGTCTAATTGAAGGAGTTTTCAATGCCTTTTGCCCGCACAGCAACAGAGGATGAACCCCACGCTCTCAGCTTGCAAGCCCGTTTCTCAGAGCTGTGAAGTCAGCCACATCACAGTGCTTATCTGCAGGGCACAGGCTGTACAAGGCTGTCTGACACAAGCCGGGTGCAACGGCAACAAATAGGATGCAAACTACTGCGCAAATTGTGCTGGAAAGAAGTCACTCACCTAAAATGCACTTAGATGTTCATAAGGCGTGTTGTGCGCACACACACATATGCACATGTACACACTGTTGCTTGAAAATGAAGCACAGATGAAAGGCAAGCAGATGAGTGTTCTGAGCTGAACTGAGTTTTGTGAGTGGCACAGTGGCCGACCAAGCGATCAAAATAGCGATGTGTTTAATGTGCCTTGAGTTGGAGGGCCGCTTAAGCTATAAGCTTAGAACCAATGTGTTTTTTTGGTACAATAGAAGCAAAATCTCAAAGTGGTGTGTAATAAGGCAATTATTTAGCTTCGTAAATCTGTGCAGTGTTTATCAACATCTTCAGTGCTTTGTCTCCTTGCTGCTATGCTGATTCCAAACACGAGCTAGCAGAAACACTGCACTGCGTGCAAACATTTTACACCACATGGTTTTCCCCAGACTGCAAAACAATTTGAACTTTCTGACTCATGTGTGAACCAACAAACAATTCTGATTATTCAGTGAGCTGCTTGTTCCTCCAGAAGTGGAAAATCTCACAGCGAATCTCACAGAGATTAGTTATAGGAGGCCCAGACCTGGATTGCAATCGGTGTCTCCTAATTCCCTCCTGCTACCTGAGATTGCCACAGTGCTGTGATGCCAAAAGCTCTAGCAGAGAGCTTTCCATCAAAGTGGCTGTGTGCAACATGGTCCACAGTACTGTGGTGACTGGAAGACTTCCAGTATTCTTGGATTTCTGCCCTGCTCTTTCCCCAGTAAAGCAGAACTACTGTTAATAGTGACAACAGTAACACAAATAAAACTGCAGCACCTATGGACATATGATCAGCAATTTTAAGTGAACCAAACCGAGATGAGAGAGTGATATAGTAGCTTCTGTGCTAGGCATAAAAAAATATAATATCAATATGTCTTCCAAATGTTAGTGAAGTCAATAAACTTGATGATAAAAATGTTTCCATTAGTATTGCTACTCTGGGCTGTAGAAATGCCCTGCAAGCTTGTGTTGATTTAATCTTGCTGCATTTTATTTATTTATTTTTGAATATTTGATGTGTTGTTTTTACAAACAAACACACAAACAAATTCTCACAAACTTTACATAAGAAGGCTTGTGTACAACCAAATAAAATATACCACAAAACGAATTGTTATAAATGTATTGAGGGGATGTAAAACATACGTCTCAAAATTAAAAAAGTGATTATACACACACAAGACATATACCTTTATACATATACACCATATATACATTGACATATGCAAAGTGGATATCAAACTGTGTATAACTAGGAGTAAAAATAGCAATATTAATTTAAATGATAATAATAATTAATAATAATAATGTACAAATATACAAGAGAAGTAAAATATAAATAAAAATGTAATTCAAATTTGGGGGGTTTACATGGGTCAGATTTAAGGGAGGTACATGGGTCAGGTTATGTAAACATTGATTTTCCATGATTCAGTCTAACAATTCCATTCAGAGGCTCTATTCAACTTAATGATATTTCTAACATAACATATGGATTCCACTTTTTGCTAAATGTCTAAAGGGATACAGTTATTAATTTCTGCAATCCATTGTCCAGTAGGTAAAGAGTCTTTGAATTTTCATTTTGGTATAATACTTTTTTTTTTGCAATAACCAACAGAGTCGCGAAAAGCTTTCTGGTCTGTTTTTTTTTTGGCTTACATGAGAATGCCCAAAAGACAGGGAAATCGGTCTTGTGGATTTTTGATCATATTTCACAAACCTTATGCATCTTGCTGTAGTTTAAAAGAGAAAGGTTATAATGGTTATATTGTTCATTAACCATCAATATGTAAATCAAAAATTAATATTGCTGTAGGCCACAAACATCAGTACACTGGTGTAATTGCTATACTGTCTAGCAATAGCCCGCCTTATAAGAGAACATGAAAAAAGTGACAACGCCTTTGGTCTTATTCTTCTGTACAGCTGAGCCTCACATCTGCACCAGCTTTTGATTAATTGAGCAGGCATGGTAATGGGGGTAGTTAGGAAAAAACAACAGGGATTCAAATGTCTGGGATTCAGCCTTATCACCCTGATTACTGATTATATCCAGATTACCTGCTTCTGTTACTTGAGGACAGGCAAACCTCAGCTGGTGTACCCTCCATAATCACACTCCATAACAAAGAGAATTAACAGAATGAAAGACATCGAAATATCCAATCTTTCTTTTCACAGATGAGAGAAGCGAATGGAGCACTGTGGAATGGGAACAAATGAGGCTGTTTGTTGTTTCTCCAATTCCTCTCCCCACAGCCTCCTCTGCCTTTCATTTTCTCCTTTTCTCTCTCTCTCTGTGTTTTGCATTCTCTGTCCTCTTAGCACTTCTGTGTCAAATTCTTCCCTTCACCGACAAATATGACCTGTCAATGTGTGATTTTCTGTCAGTCATCCCTTTACTACAAATGCATTTACGGCTTTCAGTGTGTATGCTGCCAAGCCAAATACATTTGGCAGAAGGTTTGTTCCAGGCCAACACTTCAGAAAGCATTACCAGAAATATCCTGTTAAAAGCAACACGATTCCAATTATAGCCTACAGCACACAATGACAGCTGGATTGAGTGATTTTAGAGTGTCCACCTCAAATATTGAAATCACGTCCTTTTTTGAGTAATATGTGAGTTTTTACTATTTTTCTGGGTGGGCAATGATCATTTAAAAAAGATCACGCATCCAAGAAGTCTTGATATGTATCAATGATTAATGCATACCTCATTTCCTGGATCCATAATGGAACTGGCCCATGATTTGCAAAGCTAACATTTCATCATTGCATTTCATTGACTTGAACATTAATTTAAGTCGCTGATCGACCAAGAGAGAGTGACCCTCCTTGAAAATCCATACTGTTATTTGTTTAGGAAAAATAATGGGCATTATATATTTAAAAACAGACCACATGTTGCATGTACAATAGCAGGCATTTGTCATGACTGTGGATTCAGCATGAGAGATGAATGGCTACTAACAAGGTTTGCTTTTCATGGGGTAGGTCAGCTTTATAACAACATAAAAATGACACAAGAGGCCTATAATGAAAGGCATAATTTCCACAGATTGCCGCTATGGATCATACGTACTTGGGCTGACCAGTTTTAAAAGGATGCCGTTCATATTTCTCACAGTACTTGCGTTAAATAATGGATTTTAACATAGGGCTATGTCCCAGAGCAGCCAACTAGCTTTCCTGTAAGCTGTCGACTTCTCCTTGCTTATGATTAATATTGATTATGTGACATGTCAAATTTAGTCCTTTGAGTCCACTGAATGGCTTAGATCTGTAGCAGACTCATCTCATTTGAAGGATGATAAGGTATGCACCCCACACTTTATTATGTCTCCCCTGCCTCACTGCAATTATACTGAAGGAAATGACAAGGCCTTGTGGTTCACCTCAGAGCCGATTTGTTTTTAAAGCTTCAGAATTCTTCACAGATTTTAGATTGCATTAAATTATTATATTACCGCGCCTCATAATTGAAACTGCAGTTTGATAACCAGCATAAACCGTTTATCTTTCCTAACTCAAATTAAAGATCATTAGAGACTGAAAACTGGGCAACAGAGGTAAACAAGAACAAGAAGATGAAAAAAATGCCCTTTATGAGGGAGGCTTGGGAAGCCAGGGTCTTAAGTTGCCTTGCAATTACACAGCATGGATTTGTGGGATTCGGCATAACGACTTGTAGCTATGGTAACACAATGCTGCTCCTCACACATGCCACCTATTAAGGATGCAAATTGTCTTCTACAAGACTTTGCCTGTTGAGGTTTTAACATTTAGTTTTGCCCCTAAATGTGAGTTTGTCATAATATGATGAGACGGGGAAATTAAACCATGCAAGCTGAAAAGGTGGAGTACAAATTGTGTGAGAGCAAATTATGGATTCAGTGCTCATCAGGCAAAAGGACATTTTTTGGAAGAACCTTGGCAACAATAACTGTAGTTCTCAGTTAACCTTACTCCAACCCTTCTTTATTTTCTTATTTCTTTTGTCACTGGAAGACTAATTTAGCTTTTGCATCCCCTTGAGCAAGGACATCTGGTGATAGAGGTGGACAGCCAATGCTTACCCACACAGCAAAAAAAAACATGTTCTGGTTTGTTTGGGTGGAGGTCTCTTATAATACAGGCTTCCAGGACAATTGCTTTTTTTTATGGCACCTCACATGGCAATACTAAAATACAACCTGAAAAGGAGTCTGTAGAGGCATCCTAAAGAAGAAGAGAGGATTGTATCTATGTTTACAGTATTAAAGCCAAAATAACCTCAGGAGTTAATCATCACTGGGCTTCAACCTGTTGCCTATTTGAAAAGCCTTGAGTTGTTCTTTTCTGTTAAACTGTCTATAGAGAAAACCAAAAATGCTCACCATAATCAAGTATAGTCCAGAGAAAGAAAAGGCAAAAACCTGAGAAAAACCTTCTTTGCAAAAAAGACTTTCAAAAGACAAGTTCTGGCCCAGTAGATATTGGAGCTATTGATGCCAGTGATATCTTTGCACTGCAGTGCATTTTTTAAATGAGCAGAGAACTTCCCAAGCTTTTAGGGTGAGCTACTGACTGGCGCTGCCATCCTCAGCATACACAAGGCTCAACACAGCACCTGGGGCAGATTAGACTGGCCTCAATTTCAACACGCAGCTCGTCAGATAAAATGTGTGTGTGTGTGTGTGTGTGTTTGGGGGGGGTATTTACGATGGGTGTGGGTGTGTGTGCGTGTGTGACAAAAACGGCACAGTCTTTCAAGATTGGTAGAAAGGAAAAAAAATGGAACTGTGGGAGTCGGGGGGGGGGGGGGTAACATTAGGATAACATACTGAAAAAGCAATAGAGAAATTCAGGGAAAGATTATTAAAAAAATGTTAAGAGGAGGGCAAAAAAATATTAAGCAAAATACAGGTGTAGAGGAATTGAAAAAGCAGCATGTTGTGCATTAAAATTCACTGTGCCTTTTAAACCATGAACCTCACAAGCATAGCTTGCATGCTTAACTGTACACATCAAAGCAAATTTTTTGCTGTGCCTCCTTAAATACATACATAAATACATACATACGGCCCTAAGAAAGAAAAAGATACCAAGACAGAAATAGTGAAAAGTGTAGTGGGAAGTGGTGGTCTAGTGGTTAGGATCTTGCCCTTGCGAACAGAAGGTCAAGTGTCATGGTTCAAGTCTTGGCCACTGAAGTACCCTTGAGCAAGGTCCCCGGGTGCTATTGGTAGATGCTTCACATGTGCAGGTGTGATGGGTTAAATGTAGAGGCCACATTTTATTGTTGTGCACTTTGTGTGATTGATCGTGTTCACGATGACAAATCTTTACTTTTACAAAAAGACAAATGAAAGGAGGACACCATGGATGATAAAAAAGGCACTGTCCATAGTGTTGCAGAAATTATGGCTACTTACAACCAGGGGCTGCCCTGCTGGCCTCATAAAGTGAGAAATATTCCTATCCTCAACAATAGAAATGTCCAAGGTAATCAGCAGCAGAACCCATCATTGAAATATCCTAGACTTTAAAATCAGTATTGACCTTTTTCCACTTAAAGCCTTTCCTGCTATTTCTTCCAATATTTCATAATGTCATGGCACAAGGCTATACTTTTCGTCTCAATGATATCATAGCACTAGTGCTGGGCCCAGGGATGGGATAGATCCTGCTGGAGTTCCAGGAGCACTGGGGGTAAACCGCACAGCTGTTAAAATACATCTGTAATCTAGCTGGCATTAAAGAACACTCCTGCAATGCCCTGAGTGAGGCTGTCCTCACATCAACCAATATTGTGTAATATCATGCTAATTAGTTCCCCTTACCAGGCATTACAATGGCACTGCTGTATTTTGTTAGGAGGAGTAATTAATAAATCATATCTAGAAACTTACTGTAAAAAATCCCTCATTTTTTCTAACTCAAAGAATGATTATGTTAATGTTAACTGAGCTAATTATTGCTTTGTAATTCAAGTATCATTTTATGCTCCATATAATGCGACACACTGTACTGTTTTCTTCTCACCATTAGGAAATTCGGTCTTATACGGAATACAAAGTGCTGCCACGTGGCTACTGTGATTCATCTTGCGTGCCAGAGCCAATTGTGTGTATGATTAAGACGCATGCATTTCTTCCATGCCGCCTCGCTGCCAATTACCTTCTCTCTTAAATGAGCCTATAACAAAACGCTCATGCGTTCACTGGGACAGACAGAAGAAAAGCTCAGCACTGCATCTTCCTCACGTGCCCCATTTGACAAGTGAATCTGCACAACTTCAACTCAAGGGCAATTGAAATATCTCCATTTTCTCATATTTAACATTCAATCTGTTTCCAGCACCACTAAACTAAAGCCAAGCCTCAAAACAAATCTGGTTTAAAGAGCAGAAAATCTTGCTGCCAGACATGTACTAACAAATGAATGAAAAATTCTTTCCCCCGTCAGACTTACCATGTCTGTGTCTGACACTGGTCCAAAACTGGTGACATAGATGTTGGTTCGAACTTCTGTCACACTCTCTGATTAGACAGAAAAGAGAAAAAAAGCATGAATGAAAGATCCAAACCTTTATTGTGACAGAACAGATTTAGAATATTATCAATGTGAATTTAAGCTGAATTCACCTTTTTACATTCCAAAGTCAGAACAACATCCCTAATAACTGAATGGGTTCCTATCACAGCAGCAGATTGTTCCACAGCTAATGATAAAAAGAAAATTTGAAAAATTAAGGCTAATGTCTATTTTAATTTGTGCTTTTACTATACCTCATCTAAGATCATTCCCATAAAATGTGTTACAGGCAGAGCTCAGCAGAACATTGGAAGAAAACAAATACAAAGCAAAACCCTACTGGTAATACTCAAGTTATAATACAGTTTGAGGAAATCACATCAGTGGAGATGACGAGCTTAGGACAAAAATCCATACTTATATGAACTATTCATAACTTGAAAGCCAGCTTTCATCCTCTTGAGGATGGAAGCAAACCAAAAAAATAAAAAAAAATTAAATAAAGTACTGTACAAGGATTCAAATTAGTAAATCAAGGTCTAACTTTGATTTACTGGCTGGTAGAAAGCAGGCAGCTGTGCAGGACAGAGTGATAAGGGAATAATTTGAAGGAGGCGCCAGGAGCAGAGTGTGTGGGTATCTGCCAGGGTGGCTGGTAGATTTGAGCTGGTGGAAGTCTTCCAGTGTGCTGTAATGGAGCACGGTGCTCAAATGCACCATTGTGACACTGCTAATTTATTAACAAACAAAAGAAAACAAAACAAAACAAAAAAACACTTTTCTAGAGTAGGCAGAAGAAACCTATGTTAGATGACATCTACAACCTAGAACGTCTTTTTGTAAGACAAGGGGGGGGGGGGGGTATTTGGGTAACACTTTACTGTAGGGTACAATTCATAAGGTTACATATGTGCATAAGCCCTTTATGATTATTAACCTAGACAGACATGTGTTTGTAGTCAGGCTTGTTGCACGGGGGGGTGAGGGCTTTCACTTTCTGGAGTGAAAGTGATAAGAAGTGCCCTAATGATGAGTGATGCTTGTTGGAATAAACCTTTGTAAATGTTAATGTAAGTCAATGGCAATTATCATAAAAGACTTATGTCATGTAGCCTTAAAAATGCTACCCTACACTAAAGTGTTACCGAGATGTCTATACCAAAAATACTGGCATTCAATCTGAAACTACTCATGTCACTGATCTTCAGTAATAATGTCACTTCCAATTCTCCAATAGCAGTCAGCATCTCAAGTAATGGAAAGTCCCGATAAACTCCCTTGTGCCTGTCGAAAGAGTGTGACTTATCACAACAACAGGCAAGGCTGAGTTCCTCTCCATCTTTATCAGAGAGCTGTAATGCTACAGTCTTCTGGGGCTCCTTAGGCTTTAGGAGTCGTAAGTGATCTCAAGAGAGCATTGCTTCGTGACGCTTTGTGGCACTTTTTCCTTTTCCCAATATTGATAAACATCACTGTGCCGGCAGAAGATGAGTAACTTCACTGTTCCAAAAAGCAGTAAGCTACACATGTGAGAGCAGAAGTAATTTTAAGGAGCTGTGTGCGTGAAAAAGAGCCAGTTATGAGATATGAGGCTATGCTCGAAGAGCTCTGTGGAGGTCACATGAGGCCAGGGATCCAATACACAGCTGTCATTACCTAAATCCATCACCTTTCCACTGTGAGTCCAATAAGTGGACGCTAAGAAGTGCATTAAGGGAAAGAAGAACACAAAACTGTTGTTCACCTCCAAGACCAGGGCGCAGCCTGTTGTCATAGCCATCCAGCAAGCGGTCCAGAATGCGAGTGAAAATGGTAATGTTGTCTTTGCTGTCATCAGGAAGTGGCTCTCGATGTCCAGCAACGGCCCTGTCAAGAAGGAGAGTGTAAGAGAAAGTAAAGGTTAGCGGGTGAGTATGTCAAGGGCCTAAGGGAAGATAAGTCAAGACAAGGCAATACGTGAGGGAAAGAACAGGAGGACAAATGGATAGGCTACAGCGAATTAAGTGAGTGCATGACAGTTGGATGTTTGGTCAGCATCTTTGAACCTTTATACTTTGAATGTTTTCTGCTGCAGGTGAGAGCTGCAGTTGTAAAAATCTCTATAAATAAACTTTGTAAGTGCAGAAAAAAAGAAAAAAGCTGACTGCATCCAGCAAGAAGCAAAGAACCAAAGTTAACTTGGCTTACTGCAACATTCCCTCATCTCTCCAACCCTCCATGCATCCAATTTCCTGTTTTTGAAAACCAGGCACCACTCATCCTGTCTAAGCTTCCTTTGCTGTTTTAAGCTAGTGTGGAGTTCTTAGGGGTAATTTAAGTCTCTCCTAATTCATGCTCCACAGAGCTGGGTCCATGTGTGATTGAGACACAACAGGTCAGGGTTTAATTTGAAGAGCAGGCCAACAACGCACCAGACACACACAAAGTCTACGGGTGAGGGAGTGAGTACGAAAAAAAAACCGATACAACTAATGGAAGTCCAAGAGGATTAGTGAGCCCTGTCAGAATGTTGAATACCCCTCACAGAATTCTCACTGTGGGATTTTTATGCATAATATCCTACCAGTTGAAAACGGGGTCTTGAATATGCAGTCAACCTTGCGCTCCTTAATTACCTTAAATATGCAGCACAATTATCTCTGGCTGGGGCCGTGATTCCCCAGTGAACAATGTGTCAGTGCAGTAGAGGGCGTGAATGACAGAGAGTTGACAACATAATGAGCATCCTCCTCAATCAAATCAAGGGCTTTGCTAGGTATGACCTTGCACCAGTTGAACATTGACCTTTATCAGTGTTTGAGCTTTGAGCTACATAGTTTAATCCTGATGAGCTTTCAGTTGTAGTTATGTTTAACACTTCTTCTCAGGGACCTTAGACATTAATACATGTTAGCGGTTTTAGCTGGAAGCTGGTTGCATACCTAAAATCTAGAGAGTAAGAGACAGATGAGTAACTCCTTAATGTCACTGGTAAGAACCATTTGCAACTTTAGAGCCCAGAAGCTCACAAAACAGAAGTTTCAGCTGCAGTGGCAGGAAAACTGCAGAAGCCAAGATAAGACAAGACTCTTGACTTCTCTCGACAGAAAGGTTCTATCATTATGCCTTCCTAAAAAAGGAATCATGAGGTTCTTCTCACCCACTGACCTCAACTACCTGCCCATTAGATGGATGCTTGAGCTGGGCTTAAGAGGTGAACACTGCAAAACCACTTCTCTCACCCTCCAAACCATAGACCTGCTCCTGCCTGCTACTGAATAAAATGGCCCACACTTTTACATCTATGTTCTTTGTGTCAACAAACAGTTACTTTGCAGAGGTAATCTCACTGAAGAGAGGGATGCAAAGGCTTAGCAGAAGGCTTGGCCCTGATTGACTGATAAGGACGCTGAGGCTTGCCCTAAAGCTTTGGTGATCTCCCCTGTAGATTTCTGCATTATCAGGTGGGCGGAGGAGGGCTGGAGGGGTTGGTATGGGACAAATTAGCCGGGCCAGTCTTTGCTGCTGGGAGAGATGACATTTCGAATGTTGATGATTTTCCTGGCTTGTTATAGTTACCAGGCACTGTTCATTTATTTATTACAGAGAAGGGACAATTAAGCACAAGATGAGAACTGTCTCTGCGGCTGTGAGGAAGAGCACTAAGGCAAGGGCCACCCTGATCGATACACTCTTAATTATCCAGCAATTTGTTGTTCCGCAACGCAAATTGCACGTAGACGTGCCATTAGCAACCCCTCCCACTTCTTCCCCCATTTCACTATCCAGCAGTTGCTCAATGCCACTCCACAAAGCAGCACATTGATATTAAGAAGCAGCCACCCATGAGGCCCTCTACCCCTGACAGGGACATAGCTGGTGTTATTTAGCATTTTACAATATGACTGATTTCCTTGGTCTTTCCATCCTTAGCCATTCGTGCGGTGTCTGTGTGCAGAGGAGATAACATGCCCAGGGGTAAGAAAGCAACAGAACAGGTGTGCCAGTGGGAGATAATGTTGTTTTGATTGACTAGTATGCCGGATGACATCTCATACATTGACACAGAGCAACATTTCCCCGTGTCATGTTTTTTACTGCCATCAACTTCAAGCTAATGAGTACCCAGTGCTTGATGTTGGCTCTTGTCTTTTGAAGTGGGCAGCCCTATGAACTCAAATGAACCGTTTGTTAGCCAGAACTCATAAGACTTGCCAGGCCCTCCACAAGGTTTATGCAACTCCACCACACAGAATCTTGAAACGTAATTTATAAGCTATTTAAGAAGCCCGGGGCAGACTGGAGTGTGAGAGAAGAAAGGCCGAAAGTGAGGGATTGCACCTTTTGTATGGGGGTGAGAAAGAGAGAGAAGTAACGAAGGATAACAAGAAGGTGCTGCCACCCCCTCACCTCTGCAGTGCAGTCCAAGAGAAAAGGAAAATCCTTGAATATTTCATCTTTTAGTGTTGCTCCTGTGCTGAAACATAATAATGCAAATCATTTCACCAGTCATATCAACTCTGTGTTCAGTAGCAGAGTAGGAACTTCTTATTTTTATGCCAAGTGCACACTACACAGTTTTGGTCCCAGAAATCTTTTTTTTTTATCTGTGACAAGTGCCTCTTAACCACTCGTTACACAGTTTACTACATCTGCATGGTATCCTAGATAGTAAAACATTTTAGCACACATACAAATATCAGCCAATGAGAGTATGTGAGAGCATTCTCCAGAATGAGGCAGCAACAACCTAAAGAGGTCCTTAAGTTCTAGATGTTTCTCAAAAAATGGAGGGCAGTTCTGGAAAGAGCAAAATTGCTCATAACATGACGTGATGTGACATTATGTGATTGAACTGAGTCCCTTTTTTTTTCGTTCAATCATGTAGTATACATGGCAAAAGAAAATACTGGGTAACACTTTACCCAGTAGGGTAGCGTATCTTAGGCTACATGACATGTACTTAAGTCTTTTATGACAATTGCCACTGACCTACATTAACATTTATAAAGGTTTATTCCAACCAGTGTCATCTGCCATTAAAGCAATTCTCATCAGTTTCACTCCAGACAGTGTAATGACAATGAACGCTTGTTGGAATAAAACTTTATAAATGTCTATGTAGGTTATTGTCATTTGTATTGTCAAAGCTTATGTTATGTGACCTTATCAATGGTACCCTACCATAGATAGTTTTACCAAATACTGTGTGGTGTGGATTTTGAATGTTGTGTGGTGTACACTTGCAATTTCCAAATGAGCTTTTGATCCTTAAATGCAATGAAATACTGTCAAATCTGGCAAAACCCTGTTGTTATACAGAAAATATAATGGTCTACATTTCCTCGCAATGGCAACACAATACAATGCCTTTGCAATGGCAAACCAGTCCAATCAACATTTAGTCCATTTTAGCATTAACCTGTTGCTTGCCCATGGCAGACACAGTTAAATGCAGGACACTAACGGGAACATATAACGGCTGTGCATAGCCAGACATGGGACATATGTGTCCCCATCTGGTCTCATGTGAGGTGTGTCTGGGCACAGGGTTCTCTCTCAGATTCAGGGCTGGAGTGCTGGGGGACTGTGGGCCCTGGCGGCAGCTGTTTCATCCCTCTTCATTACCGCCACATCACCCAGCAAATAAAAAATTGACTTTCTCCCCCCACCGCATCCTCTCCACACCTCTCTTCACAGTCCCTCTAACGATATCCTTGAATCCCTCTCTCGTCTTTTTCTCATCTCCTTTCTCCTCCCGTGTCCTCTACTTCCATTCCTTTTTCTTCATCTCTGTCTCGATGACTTGTAGGGGGAAAATGTTTTTAGAAGGAAAAAAACATGGCAAATTTGATTTATTTTGCAGAGCCATTCCTCATGTATACATATATCCGTTGAGTAGAAAAGAAAAGGGCAGAAATTGGATGAACTTTTGAATACTGTAATACGTCTAATAATAAAAACTTTTTTGAGCATACATTTGTGAGCGAGAAGATCATTTAAGACATAACTAGGGTTGCAAAATTCTGTGAATTTTTTAAAGTTAAAAACTTTCCATGAGATAATTCCAGGAATTTATGGGAATTAACAGGAATAAACTAAAATAAAATATAGTTGGTAGAAAATATATTGTAGCATAATCTTGGCTAAAACAATCCGACCAGCATACATTCCCCCAACCAGACCTGCATCTAGTCATTTGTTGGATGAAAAGTTCAACAGAGTGCAAATAAATGTCAAGCAAACCATTGACAAAACAGACTGTATTTCAGTCATCTCTGATGGGTGTTCAAATGTTCGGAGGACAACAAACACAAAGACTCTTTCATAGATGATCAGCTGTAAGCAGTCAGCGAGTTTTTGCACTTGTTACTGACAATGCTGCAAACATGAAAATGGCCTGGACACGAGGAAAAAACCTACACTCACATAATAACCATTGGCTGTGCTGCCCACTCTTAATAATGTACAATTTGTAATCTTTCCAAAATTCCTGACTTAAAAAAAGTTCCCATGGAAAGTTTCTGGAAATTTACTGGGAATTGTCCACCCATTTGCAACCCTAGACTTAACAACAATTTTTTTTTTACAATTATTAGAATTATTATTATGGACATAATTCAGAAAAATAGAAAACAACAACAACAATCTGTGGTGGCCTAGTGGTTAGGACGCTGCCTTTGAGACCTGAAGGTCGCAGGTTCGAGTCCCGGCCTGGGCACTACTGAGGTACCCTTGAGCAAGG
>JBBPDA010000025.1:901978-913226 GCA_037974385.1 Arnoldichthys spilopterus | reverse complement strand
CAGTTCCTTGTGTAGAGGAGCCATGAAGACTTTAGATCAGGTCTTTGGCAGAGAGGGGTGTTCATATGGACTCCTCAACAGGACAGAGTGGGTTTAAAGCCGCAGAAACTTCTAAACCATTCAGTAACCATTTTCTAAACCAGAAACTGTCAAAGTCAGATGTTAAATAAGCAGCTCTTCATGTGAAAGTTCTAAACATGATGATGCACTTACCCTGGAACTGACGATATATAAATGGCGCTTAAGAATCCAGTCAGGTTACCCCTGACATCCTCCCCACAAAGGTCAAACTGTGCATCTAAGCTCAGGTGGATGACCATGAAAACACCAAACTAAAAGGCACATTTCATAATGTTTGCCCTTATTTGCTGACACTTTAGCAGTGGTTCCAGGGGAATGCAATATGCAGAGGAGTATTCAGCTGAACATAATCAGTTGGCAAAAAGCGTATTGCATTTCAAATGGGGAAATGCAGTACAGGTTTTCACACTCTATTTTTCAAACAGTCTATACTCACCAACAACCACTTGCATTTATATTGTAAACATACATCTGATCTGACTGGCTGCTACTTTAGCTGGTTAATCTAGCTGGGCTGCAACCTGGAAATTGACTTCATTATCAAGTGGAAGGTAGATGTTAAGTTGACCATAAAGCTCCTAAATCAGGACAACATTCAGTATGTCTCACCAAGACCATTCACCACTGCACTACTCTACTGGATTCTGTAAAGGTGACTGTTATGTAGCCACCAGCCACTGCCCTGCACTGCCTATTTTTATTAAGCTATTTGCAGATTGCTATAAGGACACCTGTCTAGTTCGCACTAAGCCAATTTACACATATTCTTTTTTTTACTGTTTAATCGCTTTTCCTTATCAAGTTAAATCATTGCACAGTTGTAGGACTCTTCAAGTGTATATTTTGAATCTAATACCCATGAGATAATCAGGGCCAGTCAGACTCTCTTAGTATTCTAGCCACACATATGGCACTAACTGAAAACTATTTAATATTTTTTAATGTCACTTCAAATGTATAATAAGTGATTATAAAACAAACTGGAATACTGAAGGCACATATACTATATCACAAAAAGTGAGAAAATGTACATGTCAACAATTCTGTAAATTAAAAAGTATTCTGAGTTATTGAAGATCTTTTATAATTTCAGTGTTAATAGCAAGTCCTACAAATGAATAGATATAAAGATATACAGATATAAAGCAATACTTTTTCCAAAGTGAAATAAATAAAAATAGAGAAAAAATACAAATACCACCAAAACTCATACATTGATTTTTAGTCAACATTTTACATACAGACCTGCACTAAACTCATAAAATATGGACAATATCTCTATCTAAGTATTTCTTTTTCACTTCCAGAGTATATTAAAAGGCAGAAAAACAGCTTTGTTGACTAGGCATTTAATTAACATTACATAAACTGATAAAGTCCTTGTAGAATATATAGACAGAATCCTCCATTTTTCAAACTGTTAATGAATTAGAGAGGAGATACCTTACAAAATCGTTACTAAAATTAAAGTTTTAGTTTCATATTGCTTAGGGCAAAAGTAAACATTCATTAAATGGTAAGTGGCTAATGATTTTTAAGCAGTTTTAGTGTCTGAATTTTGCAATGGAAAACTGTAACCTTTAAGTTCAGGGTTTTTTTTATCACCAGCTAGTTAGCTCATTAAACAAGCCTGGTATAAATTCAAAGTACAAGGGGTCTATAATAAACTCTGAATAATGATTTACCTCAATCATTGCATTGCAATGTTCCATTTAAATTTCTTCATCTCTAATGAGCATTCTGTAATACAAAGCTAAAACTATAATTCCTTAATACTGAGTAGCAAAGATGTTCTCCTGTCATAACTGACATTGGCCCAGCTCCATCACTATCTCAGCACCTGTGACATTCCTGAACTGTGGCAGCTTTGCTGAGCTGTCCATTCTCATTCACACCCCCAGGTTTAGGGTCAGCCAAAGCACCTGACATTGTCTTCTCTGACATTTCCACCAAAGATGAACAGCAAAGGACAAAGATAAAACACTGAAAACAACTGTGACAGAAACTGCACACATTCAGACCTGCTAGGTGTGAACTCTTTACAACAAAAAATCTAACTAGAGCTAATGTGTAACTTTGGCTTTCACAATGAGCAAGGGGAGGGTTCTGCAATCGAATGGCTTTGTTCCTTATGCTAAAGGAGTCGCTACATAGCAGCCCAGGAACAAAACCAGGCATCTCATTTGTGACTTTCATAATTTGTTCAAAATGTAACATCTGTTCTATTAAATAAATAGCAAAAATGAGAAACGTTGTACACATCATGTGAGCTAAAGTTGCTGCAGTTTGAACAGGTGAGAGATTATTTTAAACCTTCTGATGATTACATTTAAATGAATAAAGCATTGTTCGTGATGACCACTGTGTTTAGTTTTAACAGCAATCACATAGATGCTGTACAGCATGCCCCAGGCACAGTGGATTTTTTTATGCTTTCCATGACCTGCCAGAACAGCACCCAGTCAGGTTTCCAGGACCTCCTGATTTACAAATAAGGCACAGTTTTAATTTTGCATAAAATGATTTAATTGACATAAAAATAATTGGTTAATAGAATGTAAGACCCTGATTATGTACTGTTAACTTGTTATTAAAATTTTGAGACAGCCTGATAACAAATATTTTAAGTGAAAAAAATGTTCCCCTGCCCCTCTTACACAAACATAAGTAGCATGAAGAGTAGGAGGTAACATCATTGAATGGTGGCAAAAGTATTTAGCCACAAAGTTGGATGGCCACATCAATCATCAGAGCCAATGTCCATCATTTGTTTAAAGTGCTTCAGACTTTATACATAATGCATCTAATGTCATCTATGCATTTGCCCTGGCACATCAAGAAAGTCTGAAAAGCTCCAACTCCCATTACTTTGAGCTTTTTTGCTTTTACAGAGGGAGCTACAGGGTGGTTCAAGCTGAAATATCCCATTACAAGGAAACAGGGAATCTATTAATCATAATTTGTGAAGTGTCCAACAAAACCTAGCACTGCACAAAGCACCCAGCTCTCTAACGTGTGCAATCTCAACACAGTTGGCCAAAGCTGTGGACTGCTTTAATTTGATTTCATATACATGAACAAAAGTGGAAAGATTTTTCAAAGATATTTCTAATTAATTACAATGTGCAACAAATTAGTCCACATTTAGTTGTGTGATACAGAAAAGATTCAGCACTGTTAATTAATTCAGTAGTTTAGTAGCAAAGGAGCAACATTAACTATTTACTGTAGATAAAATATACAACATTCACTATCCATCAAAGGCTGAGCAGAAAAACGTGTGATACATGCTGTTGCAAAAAATATCATCTTGTGTTTGGATGCCACACTAAGTTTCAGCTGCACCATACCAATGATCTCTGTTGCTCATATCACATTACTGGCATAAACGCTGAGCTGGAGATGAAAGATAACACACTTTTAGAGATTAATTATGCAAATATGTGTGGCTGTCTGAGTAGCATTGCAGGAGACCTGCAGGGAACTGCTGTGGCTGGTCACACTTAGATAATAACAGTGCTAAATGAAATACATGCAACGGCCACTGGAATGAGAACCAGATAGCTGCACAGTGGCATCGTGCCTCGTGGGTGAAACCTGTCTGACCACATTAGGGCCTGAGTGCTGAAGATAAAACGATACACTACACCACCAACACCTGTGCTTATCGCTAAGCACCTCTTATGTCATGTTGTGCTCTATTATATCACATTTCTGTGTCATGTTGTGCATACTGTTTTAGGGGGTTGTGGTTACACAAACTGTGATTTAATAAATGCACACAACTGATTTCTGGTATACATCAACACTGAGGTTGGCAACTAAACCTGATCAATAACATTGTGCTGAGCTGTCAAGTCATTGAGACTGAGGTGCCCTTTAAAATATAAAGGTGCTTTGGAGGGATGCCAAGGCCCACGTTTGGTTCCTTGAAGATACCTTTCAATGGATGGTTCTTCAAGTATTGCAATTACAAAAAAAGGGATGTGTGAGTGTGAAGAAACTCCACATAATGCAACACCAAGTGTTTTTTTTTTCTCTCTCTCAAAAACTATATCTCTAAACTGTTTAGAGATCCACACATGGAAATAAGTAATATTCTTTCAGCAACAGTAATTTAAACATGTTTCACTTGTGTCTAAAAATATCCATGATTTAAAAGTTGAAAGAAACCAGAAACCATCTCACATCTAAACCGGCTCTGGCATTCAGTTCACATTGCTATTGCCTGTGCTCTGAAAAAACAGCCTTTTTGTGACTTTGTGTATAGGGGGGAGTGTTTGGTTGTTTGGGGGGGATTAGGTGGGGGTGGGAGTGGGAGAGGGCTGGGGTGTGTGTGTGAGTGTGTTGTTGTTTTTTTTTTTTGGGGGGGGGGTTCAGGGGGTGACTTGAGATTGAAAGATGAAAAAATGCCTGGAGGAGCAGATCATGAAAGAGAAATCTTTGTTATCCTCAGACAAGGAAGATGAGGACCAAAATTTTATTACGAGTTGCATTTTATGTGCTTTGGTTGAGAAGGAATCACACTTCATCATCCTCTCCACTTGCCTCATTCTTCCCTAATGATTCTTTTCCACATAAGCTAATGCAAATGCTGTTTACTCTAAAAACTGTCTCAGAAAGGGTTACGAGTAATAACCCTGGTAAACTCAGAACTTAGAATATTACACTATTTTGTCACTGCTTAGGAAAATGGATGCTAAGAAAGTCCATTATCGCATGTCTGAGAGAAGATCAAGACTGACATCTTGTCCCTACTGGTATTTCAGAGAAGCCTCTGCAATGCAGAAGCTAAAGATGATTAAATTTGGGAAGATTTTGCAAGTGAAGTGAGCTCTACCTTCTAGAACATGAATATGATAATAGTTTTTAAACGGATAACATGATGTTTTATATTCAGTAGTTTAATAAAGTGTATTGGTCTGTTTTTTTCTCAAAATAATTCATAAGGTTGTGTTAGGTGTCTTGTCATGTCTATATATTTTTTTATCAAAATGAATGATGAAACAATGTCAGCATGATATTTTACCTTACATGAGATGAAGCATGATGCCTGTATATCATTAATATTTCCTGACACAGACAAATGAAACTTCTATCTAATGTATCATTACATGTATCACAACTTAATAAAAATCTCAGATTCATGCATCATGCCAAAGCCTAGAGCTGTGCTTTAGAATGGCATGAAGACATTCTGAAATGAGTCATTACCTTGGGTGAGATTGAAATTTTACATGCACATTAGCTCATTAAATATGATTAATTATGGAACAGTATCGTCGTTAAGGTAATGCAGCATTTTACATAATCAGACAGTGATGACTCCTGTTTCATTTACAGTTTTTAAGTTAATTTTTAAAAGACCACAGTCTAACATCTGTTACAAATACTTGTAAGAAACGTTTACCTTCAAAACCATATTTACCCTTGGAGTAAAGTTCTTTCTGTACATGTGCAAAATACGTTATATTCTACCAAATTATAGCAGACATTACACCCTTAGGAAATGTGCCCATGGCTTTTACAAGCAGAGTTGGGCAATGTGTTGATATTTCTGGCTATTTTTGGCATGATAAGTTAAAATATGTCTCAATATGCTTCTCTAAGCTGAGCGTTTAATCATTAAGTGCACGCTTTATTACAATCAGAGCACAATTGATCTTGTTTTTTAATGCAGTGTTCAAATCCCAGACCTGAGGTACTAAAGTCTCAGACCTGAAGTACTACGGTACCTGTGAGCAAGGTACAGTCTCCAAGCACTCCTCCCAGGCGCTGCCTACATCAGCTGCCCACTGCTCCTACAAGGATGGGTTAAATGCAGATGTCACATTTCGTTGTGGTGTACTGTACTCTGTGCTGGGTTTCCAATGACAAATAATCACTATTTAAAAAAAATAGTCATTACATGTCAGGACAAACTACATGTTCTGTCTTGTGAACATTTCTTAAAAGTATATATATTTTTCCAGTTAGCCACCACGAGATATAAATGTATCTCTCTAGCTTGTAGCTCTCTGGTTATACACTTGTGGTTAGTCTTGGTGGAGTCTTGCCAAGGCTAAGCAAATATAAACTTGTCTCACTAAAAGAAATTCAAACACTGTTAAATTATCAGAGTGCCAGAGCATGGAAAGGAATTCTTTTACATTTATTTTAGTGTAAAATCCCATGTGACCAATATAGTAAAATTAATCTATATTTACTATACAAAGAGAACCATATTGTTCTTAGACACATTGTTCCTTTGCTAGGGACCAACCTCTTGAATAAACTTATCCCAGATTTAAACTACAATACATGTACTGTCAAAATTCCATGTTGTTACAGCCACATCATGAGCCTCTTTGCTTACTGTTTGCTTGCGTTTTTTATGACTGAATAGTTTCAGTAATTGAATGTCAAGGTCTTAAAAACACACACCACATCATTGTTCTGGGGGGCAAAGACAGTCCAATGAGCACATGTGCTGAGGCTGGCTGTGAGCAGGAGAAAAGCAATCCCATTATAAAGAGAGCGGAAAAAAAGAGAGGAAAAAAAACAACAGAGGCAAAGGTCTCCAAGGGGCAATGCTTTAATTCTGAAACAGAAGCAAATGTACACTGTAGAGAGAGACATTTCCACTCCATAGAAAGTGTCTGCATTAGACGACCTGCCAACACTGCCGCATCAGCACAGCTTCAAGCGTGGCAGCCTTCGAGAGATGACAGGCCGACGGATTGAGGGTGGATGGGGGTTTAGGGCTTCGCGCCTCAAATGTCAAAAAGCACATTTATGAAACACTCACTCCATCATAGCCCTCTCTCAGGAACAGGACCATGTGATAGCTGCATTCTGGCAAGGCCGGTGGAACTCAAATGTGAGCTGGTGGCTGGGGTGAGATGTTTAGCATTGGCTCGTTCCTTTCACACACCATTTACAAGTAAAGTCTATTGGTGATTGACTCATTCAGAAGGGCAATCAGAAGCTTAGACTCTGGATCCTCCAAATAAGATAAGGGCCACAGTGAGTGATTTCTCTGCATGAAGCAGCGCCAATTACTGTTAAAGGAGCTTAGACTGCAAACATCGAAAGAACCCCTTCATGCCTCACTAGTAAGCAGATAGGACGTTGTACAAGGCTGCATTATTGGCTGCAAAAATCTGACTCCAAACAAATCAAACTAAACTGTTTATTGAACGATGTAAACATTGTGAATAACCTTAGATGCTCCAGACAAATACTTTTATTTAGATTATTCATCTTTAGAATTTAGATGAATTAACATATGATATAAAAAAATCATTATTGGTTAAAATTACAAGCTGACAATTGATCTTGTTACATGAAGAGTTTATCAATGTGTTTTTGTTGGAGATGTGGCATTACGTGTGAGGTTACATTAGGCTTTAATTAACCACACAGCACATTTTATGAAAAGAGAAAAAAATCTAAGCCGTTTTTTTGAACTGTAGTTCAAGTAGTCAAGTCAAGTAAGCTTTTATTGTCATTTCAACCATATACAGTTCACACAGTACACAGCAAAACGAAACAACGGTCCTCTAGGACCATGGTGCTACATGAAACACAGGACCACAAACACTACACAACTCACAACATAAAGTGCATTGTGTGCAAAGATGTATGATTCACACACAAACAGTTGCAAGAGCACAAATTGCTGTGGGACTTTAATGTTTCCAAAAACTTGAACAAATCAAGTGCACACTACCTATTAGTAAGTA
Source organism: Arnoldichthys spilopterus (assembly GCA_037974385.1). Classification (NCBI taxonomy): domain Eukaryota; kingdom Metazoa; phylum Chordata; class Actinopteri; order Characiformes; family Lepidarchidae; genus Arnoldichthys; species Arnoldichthys spilopterus. Next base: position 905,421 of record JBBPDA010000025.1, on the reverse strand, counting down.
CCTTTTTAATAATAGAATAATTAGTAATAGAATAATTTTAAATGATAACCTTGTGAAGTAGTTTTCATAGTGAAAATTTAAAATTAAAGTGCAAGAATTTAAAGAGAAATAAATATTTATAAAGAATAACATCAAATAAGTTAAAAAAAATAATGTGCATTAAGGCTCCAGACTTTTACACTGATAGTGTTGGTGGCTTTATGGTACAGAATGGTGTTAATATGGCATTAATCCTTAACCATGTGAAATCAGTTGTCAAAATGGATGAGCTGGAAGCATAAAAATGGGTGAGACTTAGGATCTGACCGATTCTGAGAAGGGTCTTACTGTGATGGCTAGACAACAGAGTAAGAGCATCTCCAAAACGGCAGAACTTATGGGGTTGTTCCTCGTTTCCCGTGGTTAGTAACCTTCAAAAGGCCAGAGGAAGGAAACAGGTGAAACAACTACAGGGTCATGGGCACCCAAGTCTAAGTGACCTGTAGAATATGAGTCTTACCTGTCTGGTCTGTTCACAGAGAAGAGCTACTGTATCACAAACGTTAATGCTGGCTGTAATAGACAGCATTAAACATGGGTTTAAGTGTTTTGACTGATTGGTATGCATAAACAGTGAGATAGATAGGAAAAGAGATTTCTGATTTGAATACACGTTTTAGCGATATTACAACTGAAAATAAAACAATCTGCAAACAGTGTAGGTACAAAACCAGAAAGGGGAATAAACACATAGCTTGCAGCACCAAGAAACATGATAAGGTAAGCCTTGTTTATATTTCCAAATAGAGCGTACAGATGCTGTCCACAGCTGCGCACACGTTTCTGTTTATAGTACAAATCAGGTGTGCGTCAGCCAGACACGGATAACGCATGCGCCTCAGCTGTTACTTGCACAGTGTGTTGGGGGTAGCGATGGATCTCCTCACATTTTCTTACATAGCTTCTCCTCAAAGAACTCCACTGCTGCTCGTAAGTTTTGCACATGTGTCTTTCTCACATGTACAAACAATGGTGCAATTCAATGATGAAATTTATCACTTGACTGTTATGGACCCTTGCAGATATGCGGATGCGGCAAATATACACGTCTTCTATTAGAATCTGCTTAAGCCTTGTCTCTTCAGCCTGAAGCAGAAGAAGTCTTTTCTTGTACACTGACTAACATTCAAGCCTTTGTTTTTTGTAGTTAAAGTCAGGCTGCATTAATAGGATTGGCAAGGCTGTGGATTTATTTAGTGCAGTAAAGAAATGATAAGGCTCAAATTTGATACACCCTGTATTTTTTGCATTCAGTTAATATACTTAATCTGATGACCGCATTGCAAACAGCAGGGATGTGATCTGTGAAGCTCAAGTTTCTGTTCCACCCTAAATGAGCCGGCAGTCACAGAGTTATGCAAGGTCCAGGATGTCACAGCTGCTCAATTTAAGGTGGAACTGAAAAATTTGAATGTGTATTTAACTTCTGCCTTGTCTAAAGTGCCTAAATCCCAGACATTACAGAGCTTATAAACAGAGAAGTTGCTATTTCAGTCAACCATGTGAAAGCAGGAGCAAGTGCTAAATAATGAAAGGATAAAAAGAGCTTCATGAAAAATGTTACTACAGCTGTACAGTGTGTGAATGTTGTCCTTCCTCCAGCCCAAGATTTCAAACATGCTTTTTAACCCTCTTTCACTAAAGAAGGAAGAGATCATAAAAGCATTCACTTTTTGCTTTTTGCATTTGCTTCTGAGATCTGAAATAGTGTTTGGAAATGGGTTTACGTCATGAATTGCATCAGATTTAACTGTACAGCTGTAGGACTGCAGCAGTTGGTAAAATGCCAGCTTTATATTTTGTTGGGTTATGTTGTTGAGTTTTGCTGAGTTACATCGCACAGACAGTAAAAAAAACTAAAAAAAAAAACACAAAATGCATGTGACTAAAGCTTACCTTAATTTTTTTGTCTACTTATAATAATGATCACATGACTAACATATGACAAAAACTAATATTTATTTTAGTCTAAAAAACTAAGACTAAACAAAAATCATCTGCCAAAATTACAATTGATAGACAGATTTAATGACTCTTATTTAATCTTATGGTCATTGTGCAACTTAAAGTGTGTTGACCTAGTATTAAGTTTAAAGTTGCCATCGTTGGATGGGCTACATTGTCTACAGTGCAAACACAACATAGCTTTTTTCTCAGATGGTGTGCAGTTTTCTAAACCTCTCATTGGCTTTCTCTCCACTAGTCCCCTCCTCTTTCTCCCTTTTTTGTATAACCAATTATAAACAGCTTCATCTTTTGAACATGGTAACATAGACCTAGGCCTAAATGGATTGTTTTATGTGTTTCGTCATCAATCCACAATTAATTAGCAGGTGAGAACAACCAAGGCAATACAGGAAAAAGTACTCCTTTCAACCACAATGGCAAATACAGTACCTGTACCAGAGGGGGCCCCAAACAGCCTAATTAGGCTAATCATGCTCTTGCATAAATGCAACCCTCTGAAAATTTAATTCGCACACAGTGGTAGTCTGGTGCCCTGTATGTGGCTTTATTTCTTAAAACTAAACAAGACAAATCAATTAGGGCTAAATGGTAATGCAGCAACAACTATAAAGAAATGACAGCATCATTAAAGTCCAACAGAATGTGGGGAAAAGGGACCAGGATTAATTTTAGTAGTTTGCTAAGGTGTTTAAAATTGCAGTACCAAATGTTTATAATTAATAAACTATAGCCATATACTATAGCTAGTTTTTTTAATCATGATGATGTGAAAATGCAGATGGAGGCCAGGAAGTAAAGAATCTATATACTGCATGAATTGGAAATGGAGGAAAGTGAGTACTTAAAAGAGCTGGATGAACCTACATGCAGCCGTTATTGTTGTAAAATTGAATCACTAGTTGTGATCCATACAAAATGAAGAAAAGTGATTTTTCCCACAACTTGATTGATCTGCCTGGTGTGAAGGCAATCAACATTACAAATGACCTCGTCCAGATCTACTACTACAAATCTAGTCAGACGAAGGCTTTGACTGTTTCTTGTGTTGCTGGGTCCATAACCTAAGAACCAAATTAGAACTAAACAACTTTTTTTCCCAGGCGAATAAATATGCTTTATTACTGTCTTGTTATAATATTTAATACATGAACTCACCAAGCGTAAGGTTACTAGGTGGTTAGCTTACAGAAGCTACTATTTTCTACCTATGAGGCCAGCCATTGCCAGAGGCCTGGTGAGATAATAAAATAAAATATAGGCAAAACAAAGAAAAAATCTATAGAATAGAGTGGTGGAAACATAAAACATGGCAAGCTACATCTGCGATATCATCCTGTGGTGTTCGTTCCAGAATCTCGTTCCAGTGGGCAGTGGTGGCCTAGTGGTTAGGACACTGCCTTTGGGACCGGAAGGTCGCAGGTTCGAGTCCCAGCCCG